>JAJLRJ010000013.1:542902-617902 GCA_024195265.1 Dendrophyllia cribrosa
GCTATTAATAGAAAATGAGTACTTTTGAACTCTTCGAAAGAAACTGCGATATCCTCAGTTTTATCAGTTCCAATTTACTGGTCCAAAACAACTTAACTGTTTTGACCTAGTCACTGTTTTCCTGGGGGGCTCAATGTCCTCTTCCTCAGTATTATTTCGTTTTTCCTGGGATTTTTCTTCACTTGCCCTTGCAAGGTTTTTCAACACGCTCATGCGTCTTTTCGACGCAAAACGACCTTTATGGCGACCAGAATTGGCACAGACAGGGTTTTCGTCATTGTTCCCAGCATAGGCCACCGATGGATTAAGTAAACTAAAGCCACATACAAAGCCGGCCAAGGAAAGATAAAGAATTAAACGTGTGCTTGGTTTGGTCTCGGGAATTTCGTAGTCCACTCCAGGGTCTTCACGATCGATCGCAGCTCGTACATTAAAGCTATAAAATTTTCTTCTCGGCACCACATATGCTGATCGGTAAGCATTTTTTTCTTTAGCTAATAATAAAAACAAAGACTTTTGGTGGCTAAAAATTTCGTAAAAACGCGATTTACCCTGAAAACTAGACACGAATAGAGTTCGGCGAAAAAAATTACACGCCGCCATGTTTGTTTACCTTCTCCATGGCTTTTAAAACTCCCGCGAGTGACGCGCGGCTAGAACCCAGTCCTAAAACTATTGTGAGCCTCCTTAAACTATACAATTTATTTGCATATTTGTTCCACTATGGAAGTGGACATTCTATATACTCTGATCTATAAATTTTGAAGAGAATAATAATATGTTCTGTGCATTTATGGGACAAAACTGATTGAAGGCTTATATTCCATTTCCATATTTATAAAAAAATTAATCTTCTTTATCTTCAGGATCTTCCAAATATATTTTTCAGAGAGGCTTCAAGACTTCATGAGGTTTTAAGGTAATATAAAGTTTCTTTATGTCAATTATAAGTAATAATATTATGTTTTCCAAAGCATACTTACAGATCATTGTGATATGTATTTTCAAAGTTCAATTTGTTGTCTTTGTTCAACAGCACTTACCAACAGACAGGTCGCAGTCCAGTTGTGTTCATTATCTCTGACAGCCATCATGGAGACTCTAATGTTCATAAACTACTTCCCAAAGATGTTCAAAATAAACTGGGTATTCATAATATTAGGTGGGTAGTGCAATAGAGTATTAAAGTGTGACGTCACAAAAACTAAAATTTGTGAAATTATGGAATTTGATTAGATATTTGGAAAGGGCATGACAAAAAATGCCCCCTTTCCAAAAATCAGCATCTTATTCCAATTTGGGGGTGAGATATTGGCACCATTATGCTCTGATGACTCCATACAAATCCTTCTAATTTTTGCCTTGGTTCGTTATATAATTTCCCTTTCCGAATATCTAATCGAATCCCATAATTTCACAAATTTTGTTTTTGTGATGTCGTCACTTAAGTACTCTATTCTGTCAAATCTCTTTTCCATTCATTGTTGGAATTTAAATATTTTTTCATTAATACAATTTACTCAGATTTACATTTCATTTTTTTTTTCAGTTTCAATCCTGTTGCCCATACCAGCTTGGTCAAGACCATGAACAGAATAACTTCACTGGAATTGCAGCAGGTACATTATCAGTGAAGATCAATACAAAATGACTAGCTTTGTGACAATTTTTATTATGTCTTGCCTAGTTTATATTTGATCATTCATGTACACATTTGTGACTATTGTCCGATCTAAGGGAACTAAAGTACCTTAAATGTTTAAAATCAGATAACTTTTCACAGTACAAAATGGCCAGTTCTTTGACCATTATTTTATTATGTCTTGCCAAGTTTCTGTTCATTCATGTGCATACCTATAGTGTCAATAGTGTCAGATGTAAGAAAAAGTACATTTTGTTATAGAAATTGGCCTATGTCTCATTTCCCCACCTCTATTTTGCTCAAGACTTCCTCCTAACAAGCAAGGCTGGAGCAGTTACAATATTATGGAGAACCAAGAAGTATTTTTTTAGTAATAATTTGCTTTTCACAGATAATTATGATGGAAAGCTGTCATGCAGATCATGTTTCTTTAATAATGAACAAAAAACAAAACCAGTTGCAAACAAATTTCATTAAAAAAAAAGCAAGTCATGACTCACTGTAATTTCCTAGTACACATTAGATGCACAGTTAATATTGTCAGTTTCCAATTATTCAAGATTTTTCATAGCCAGAACATATTCTAAAAAAATTGTTTGCAACCTTTTGATGTTCTGTTTGTACAGAATAAATCAACTTTTCTGCTGCCAAGCAAGGAAACCATTGATCTCTTGGCTCAGAACAGTGGTGGAGACATCAGAACAGCTATTAATGGACTTCAGTTTTCATGTTTAAAAGGTAAGGCAGAATTAAGTTTGGCTTTTGCTCCAGGGTTGCAGTTATTAATCTTCAGAAAATAAAAACAGAAAGACTACAAACTGTCCATATTGCAATTGCAAGACATGAAACTTATGTTAGTATTGTTTCTGTTTTCTTTTTAACTGACACTGATAGAGGTTTTTCCTTTAGTACCCCAGCAACACAGTTTCTTTTATCTTAAGATTAGGGCTGCAAATAAGGGTTGAGTGCTGGGGAATGGGGATTGGGAGCTGAGGGCTGGGGACTGGGGGCTGGAGGCTGAGGGATGGGGGCTGAAGGCTGAGGGCTGAGGGATGGGAGCTGAGGGCTGGGGGCTGAGGGATGTGGGCTGGAGGCTGAGGGATGAGGACTGGGGGTTGAGGGCTGAAGGCTGAGGGCTGAAGGCTGAGGGCTGGGGGCTAGGAAATGGGGGCTGGGAAATGGGGGCTGAGGGCTGAGAACTGGGGGCTGGAAACTGAGGGATGGGGCTGGGTGCTGGGGGATGGGGGGATGGGGGTTGGGAAATGGGAGCTGAGGACTGGGGGCTGGAGGATGAGGGATTTTCTATAGCTACCGTTTGTTTCTTGATAAATGTCAACATCAGGAATTTTCCATGGCTACTTTCTTTACTTCCATAGCTACCTTATTGGTACTAATTTTCGCGTCGCTTTAATTTCGCGATTTTCGCGATTTAAAAAAAATCACGAACTTAAAGCGACGCGAAAAAAATTCCCGCGAACTTTAATGTCGCGAAATTTAATACCCTCCTACATTTCTTGTTTTCTCAATTTAATGAAGAAACACATGTCTACGTATTATGTATAACGTGTAAAAGCTCTATGGCATGCCTACAGATGATAAACAACAGTTCAACAGTCAAATTTCACTATCTGTGTTGCTCTGAACCTCTTCATCTGTATCGCTATCGTCATATTCAAGTCCTTTCAGCACCGGCCTGTTTGTACAGTCATCGAAATGGCCATCTATCCCGGGTTCTTTGTAATTTGAAACGACAATCAGTTTATACTTTTCAAGTATTCCTTGTATTATACAATTGCAAAGAACGTTAAGCATAAGGATAATGTCTGACTACGCCTATGGTACACGATGCGGTTTCTATAGTTTGGTTTTGTTATGAGTTGATGATTTTCAGCAATAAGAAGTGTAAAATAATAAAATTCTCGAAATAAAATGTGGTTTCTTTTTCATTTTAGCGAAAATTAATTCCCTAAGAAAATAATTTTGCACCCAAATCGCGAAAATAAAGACCCGCGAAATATGCCGACCTTTTTTTCGCGAAATTAAGTGCCCGCGAAAATTAGTACCAATAAGGTATTTAAAAAAATTAGTGACAGCCCTGTGCCGTGCAGTGGTGATACAGAGCACCTACATTATACCTTATCAAAGTTGAATTTTAACTTTTGCAGAGAAGTCATTTAGTTCCATGAAGAAGTTAAATCAGACAAGAAGAGATGACAGCAAACAAAAAAGCTCAAAATCAAAAACATCAAAAACTCAAAAACCAAGCAAGTCCAAACAGATGTCACAGTGTCTGGTTTATGGACAGACAGACAGTCACCTGGAATCAGAGAGAGTCACAGCGATTGGCGGACGAGATACAGCATTGTTTTTGTTCAGAGCTTTGGGCAAAATCTTGTATTGTAAAAGTGAGTGTTTTTTATTTTTGTTCCAGTTCCTTTGCAGTATTGTTAAACATTTGCTTCCTAAGAGCATGAGAGCACCAAACAAACAAATAAACTATCTAAACCTTCCTTTAAATAGTTAAAAAACATACAAAAATTAACAAGCAGTACCAATATAGAAAAGTATAGCACTACGGGGAAATGAAATCAATTGACACAGAATATGCATCATTTGAGTGATTGCTTGTTTGCTACTTTCTCTTTAGGAGATCCAGTATTGTCTGATGCAGCCCTGCTTCCCTCACACTTATCACATCAAGCAAGAAACCAGTTGACATTCTCTCCTGAGGTATACTTTTGAAAACAGAAATAGAAACAACATACCTTGATTAAGTGCCTTTCCCCCTCCCCATTAATACATGTAATTAACAATTTGCCCCTTTCTTCAAAATATAAGCACTCCTGTAGTGTTATGAAATCTGAATACAAACCCCCTCCACTAATGATAAAGCCAACAGTCAAAGAATAAATGAAATAAGAGAAGGTACCCACTGCCACAGCGCTAATAAGGGCGGGGCAGGGGTTGGGGATTTTCTCTGCCACAGCACTAATAAGGGGAAGGGGCGGGACTGGGGATTTCTCCCAGCCATTATGTGTTTGAGTGGAGGCAAAGTGGTCTTGTGGTTAGCACGTTGGACTTTCAACCTGAAGGTTGGTGGTTCAAGCCTGGTCTCTGCCGTCGTGTTGTTTTCTTTATGGACAAGAAACTTTACTCCATGTTGTCTCTCTCCACCCAGGTGTATTAAATGGGTGTATTAAACATAAAGCTGTGGGGTAACCTTGTGATGGACTAGCATTCCATCTAGACGGGCCCGGAGAAGTAATAATACTCCCAGTCACTTCATGCTACAGAAACTGGGTTGTGCTTTGGCAGTTGTGAGCCATTAGGCTTGTGAAGACTTGATCTTTTTGTTATGTGTTTGAACCTTGGGTACATAGAAAAACAAAACATTGACAGTGCTAGAAACACCATGGGTAAGGCAGGTGACCATTACAAATTGAAGGTTTAATATTAAATTCCGATTGAGCTGCCAATCAAGTGAAATCTTGACCCGCTTCTTTAACTCAGTCAATGCTTTGTGTATTCATGGGGGGGGGGGGGGGGGGGGGGGGGGGGGTACTCCCATATATGAGCTATATAGGTATGTGCCGCTGTGAAGGGTATGGTTTTCAGGCTGTTTAGCCGGGATAGGGTATAGTAATCAGAGATTTTTGGTATCCTTTTTAGCATGAAACTGATCAGTTACGTGAAGAATTTAGTCTAGACAAGGTTTACTGGCAAATGGCATTTAAAAGTCAGTACAGCATTTTTACTGACCCCTGTTAACTAATAACTGTGATAGTGAACGAGTTTCTGGGAAGTAGCTCAGTAATCTGGAATAGGTCTAGGACAGGGTAGGGTTTTTCAGTGTTTAGTTTATAGGGTTGCAAAATGCAGCTAAAATGGTGTATGGTGTAGTATAGGTTAAGGGTTATAGGTCTTAGAGTCCCAGCGGCACACCCTGCCCAAATATTTGCAGAGTACCCCCCCCCCCCCCCCCCCCCCCCCCACAAAACACTTAAAAATTAATCTTCCAAGATAATTAAGCACCCTGGGTGCCTATTTGATAAAATGAAGTGTCATTAGCCATGTATTATAATAAGCTTTTGTGACTAATGGTTCTTTTTCCACAGCTTGGTATCACTCGTTTAAAAAAATCCTCACCTTTTTTTTCACTACAGGAAGTTCTGGATAGAACTAATCTGTCAAGTGACATGTTTAATCTGTACCTTCATCAAAATTATCTGGAGTTTTTCTCTGATATGGATGATGTGGTAGGTGAAAACATCTATTGTTTTTTTTTTCATTTAAAGTAATAATAAAATGAATGAAAGACTCAATAATAGGCCAATAACCTACCAAAATATCAAAATTTTGCTTCCTAATTTCCATTTTATTGCCAAATACCACAAAAAATTAAATTGGATAAAAAAACATTATATAGAGCAATACATTGAGAACAAATAGTAGGGGATGTGAACTTTTCACTTGTGTTACCTTTTACTTCTGATTTACACCCTTTCCTAGATAACTCCCAACTTTTCCCAGCATTTATATTGCAAAATATCACACATTAATCATACCTCCTATAGCCTTCCCCCTTCTTTTCCCAGGTTTTCCCCTGCCCTTGTCCTCCACTACTGTCTTGTAATTTCACTTCCCTTGGGGACAGATTTATGTAACTATAGCCTTTTTTCACAAGTATTGTTTATTAACAAGTGCCTATTGATGGAATAACAATAAGTCATTGCAGAAACCCATAAGTGGGTTGAAACGTTTAACGTGCATTCACAGCTTCCGAATATTCATTTTTATCTTGTTTTTTCAAATATGGCTCTAACAACTTTTTAGCAAATTGAATAATCGGAAGCTTGTTTTAAGTGTACAAGAGACAGTTGCATGTTTCAACCCACTTATTAGCCTCCTACGCAGACGTCCTTAGGGCTTGTCACGCAACCCACCCACCCCACTTATGGGTTTCTGGTCATTGCTAATAAACTGCTGAGAACTTAGAATGCTTCCTTACTGAACGGTATATCCATACCTCCCCCATGGAAGGTTATTGGAAACTCCAAGGAGGAACGGGGGTGGGGGTTTATACTGTAGCACTATACAGCCACAACTCAAGAAGAGCAAAATCACAAGGATTCCTGCACATTTTTTCCATCCTTAAATAATGGTTTTATCCCTTAATTCTCAATTTTCTTTCAGGTGAGAGCCAGTGAACATTTTAGTGATGCAGACTACATGACAAAGGAGTGGATGGTAATTACACCCCAACCCCCTCCTCATCACCCCCCCCCCCCCCCCCCTCCCCTCCCTCCCTCACACCACTACACTTGTTTACTACACTTCAATAGTTGGCTGATTAAAACTGTTTTCCTTTAACACAGCATCAGTCTTCAATGAGACAATACAGCTCATGTCTGGTGGCACGAGGGTTGATATTTAACAGTAGCAGACCAGGGGGGAGCACAACAAAATCCAGTGGGGTGGGAAGAGGATGGAGGCCACTTCATAAACCACAGTGGTTTGACATCAGCAGAAAGGTAAATTTTTATTCCACCCGTCAGCGATTTCAACTGAAGATATCTTTAATTTTCAACTCCATGATAACAAACCAAGACACGCACAAGCAATTGATACATTCAAAACAAGCAAACCTTCAATATTTGATGCTATATTTACAAATTATTTCAATTGCAGATGCGAGATGGAGGTAACACTGCAAGAGATCTGTTCAGAGGTGTGGCATACAAAATCATTATTAGATTGTGCGAAGACAAAATATTCACAGACTCCAATGGGAGTCGATCAAAGCCACAATATTGTTACAGAATGATGTTCTAACCATTTATTTATGGAGAGATTTGTGGTGAGCTAAGTTTGTGGAAGGTCAGTAGTTTAATAGGGTAAGAGAAAACCTGACCACTAAGAACTAATCAACCTAGAACAAGAAGCTGTACACAGCTTGAACTCCTGGTGCCTTTAACTCATTGCAGCATTGATTCCCAAGTGTTAAGTGTTTTGAGTGCTTTTATGGAGAAACATAAGCTTAAGATTATGTCTAATCAAAGGCTCCTAAAAGCCAACCCGTGAAGAAGAAATGCTAAGGTGTAATGCAATATTGCGGTAAGCATTATGTTTTCACACTGACACGGTTCGATATTTTTTTAAAATTAAATGTAAGGATTTTTGACGAATGCAAAAAAAACAACAGTATATCAATTTCATAATGTCCAGTCCAAAGAAAGAAAGAAAAAAAAATGGTCCTGAGCGTGACTTGAACTCGGCCCTTCCAACTGTCACTTCGCTGCAACCTCAATCCACTACACTATCGAGAAACACAAGCTCAATTAAGACTAAATTTTATCATTTCAAGGTAGATACACATCAAAACGTGTGTCTCGGTTGAAAAATTCTTTTAGATCGATTTTAATGTTGCACTAAAGACTCCAAAATGCGAAACATCTTAAGTTTATTGTTGTTTATAGTCGTTTACATCAAATTAATTATTGTTATCGCTGGATTCACGTTGTAACGCATTCGTAACAAAGCATTACTCACTAAGTTTACAGCTGATGGAAGGAGTGAGTAAGTCAGTGACGGGTTCAAAAGTAAGCCTACACTACATTCGGTAGCCGACACTTCAAAGCTCGATCGCTAAGCAAATTGCAAGTTATTAAAACACAAAACTTGCCGGAACAAAAATCCCACAGGAATAAGCGGTGAACCAATATCAAATGGTCCTATCCATCCATGAACACCTTGCATTGCCTTGAAAATTTGCAATTGTGTGCTATAGTTCTTTCTTTCGCTTCTCAATAGACCATTTTACAGTGTTTACTTAGTAACCAGGTCTTTGTGTGGAAATGAGGCTGGAGTTGACTTGTTTTGATAAATGTTTGTTCTTTTCATATGTAAATCATGTTGTTCTTATGCTAACTAACATGATTTACATATGAAAAGCTGGAAGGTTTGTATCAAAACAAAGTCAACTCCAGCCTCACTTCCACTGAAAGGCCAGGGTACTAAGCACACAACTGTAAAATGGTCTATTCAACACACGGAGAGATTTTGCAGAATGTATTTTATGGCTGAAAGCCATATAGTCGTCGACATAACCTAAAATACGCGTGCATAAATTTGCATGCGCTAATGTGACACGAAAAAAAAAGAAAACTCAGAGCCGGATTTACAACTCATGTGCTGCGCCACGAGTAATGAGTTTCACAGACTGAATTCTGATCAAAGACTTGACAATTACATGTAATACATTTTGCATACTCCTGTATGGTCTTGATGTTTTCTTCATTTTAGGTTACCACTGGCCATCTATTGTCTTACAAACAGAGATTCTTCCATATTTAGCTATTAATGATGTACCTCTCAGAACCCCAGGTGTGTGAAGATCTCATTTCTGTTTAGAGTGTTGGCTAGGAAATCAGGAAGCTGTGCATAGACAGTTTGATAGCATATAGGACAAAAATTTGATCACAGGACCTCCAAGTTTTCCTTTTTTAACTTTTCTTCAAACCAGTCACACGAAAATGTATCCCCATGAAATTTAAACTCACAAGGCAATTCCAACCCATATCCTCAACAGTGTCCACTTACAGGAGGATTGACTGTATTGCCCATGAATAGCTCATCAGTATGCATGGTATCCATTATTTTCTTTTATTTGTATTTTAGGACAAATTTCTTTCCTTCAAGTGGTTGGCAATTTTAGGAAATCAAAGTCTCCATTCAGGTACTGAGCTTGTTTTCAGGTTGGGGGGGGGGGGGGGGGGGGGGGGGTATGAGAGGGGAAGGGAATGTTGAACAGTAGAGCAACTTTTTCGAAAACCACAAGGATAAGTTATCCTTCCTTGCAACTGATTACCGGTAGTTGCAACACAGTAAATGTTCCAAAAATAATTATATATGATTATATTTTACTGAGCTTCACTGCAATTTCTTTAACTTGTAGAGGTGCTCCAGACACTCTGGATGAAAAAGACTGCGGAACAGGAAGCGATGATGATGATAATCTTCCAAATTCACAGTCTAAAGGGGCTGAGATCCAAGGGAACACAAAAACCGGGGCTGAGGAGGGTGATTCACAAGTGACCCTTGATGTGCCAGAGGATGTGGATGATGTCATAGAAGACTTTGATGATGATGAGTAATAACTTGCTATGAAGAACAACGGAGCAATAACATGATGATGATGAGTAGTAACTTGCTATGAAGTACAACAGAGCAATGACATGATGATGAGCTTATTTTCCATGCCAAGCTTCCCAGACAGAAATTGTGTTTCAATCCTACAACACATGCCTGTTAATAGACCTTGAGAAGAGCAAATTGAATTGTCTAAATAAAGTGTAATTTATGGTTATCCTGTGAGCAGAGAGGACACACATTTGTACATGCAGCTGTAACAGGTTAAATAACAAAGCCTCCAAAATCCTTAAAAATGCAAAACTCCTGTCAGGATATGCATAAGAAACTAACAGTCTGAATTTTCATTTTATGCATAGATCTGTAGAATTCTCTCTACATTGCTGTCCCTTGTCAGTCAATCAAGTGGGCGAGCTAATCATGAAAACAAGCTCCACGAGACTGGAGCGAGTGAACGAGCTGAGAGGAAACTGGGGAAGAGGCGTCTTCCCCAGTGCCCCCTCAGCTCGCATTACTTTTTGCTCGCTTGGTCGATCGCCAACTGGTATTTGCTCACCCGCTCAACTATCCAGAAAAAGACTGATAGCAGTCTACTGTTTAGAGTGTGTTGTGTTTGTTAAGTGAAACAGGTACTATTTATATTTATTGAAGTGTTACATGTAGCTAGAAGCAAATCATAAGCAACTCACCTAAAACCTTTTTGTGAATATAAATAAAAAAAAGGTATCTTTGTACAAGATTAATGTTATTTGTAAATACTGACAAAAGATCCACAACATAGTCTTGTAAAATCTGATGAGTGTCAGTTTATTATAATAAATATAATAACAGAAACCTGAGAGTTTTGTACTTCCTGTTAACTTAGAACGGTCGAAACGTCGCGTTTTAATCCCACTAGTTTTTACTACTAAACTTTTTAAAGAAAAAGTTACTTCATTAAAAACGAAAAAATTATAATAAATTATTATATGGTTAGTCATTTTTTGAATACATGTTTGCCCTTCAGGCTTCTCTCCTCTGCAGAGGTTCAAAATGGAGTTTGAGTTTTGAGAGATCAGTATAATGCACTGAGCAAAACGAGTGTTAATACCCCACTAAACCTTGTGGATGAGAGATCTTACAGCCACCTGAAGTCTAGCCTGCATGGAAGGAATGGAAGGAATGGAAGGATTTTGGGCACACACCCAAAATCCTCCCATTCCCATCCACTTTCAAGTGTTTGCCACACAGGCTACTTCAAGTCAAGCATACTACATACACCATGTTATTTACATGAATGTACAAGTTTACAAAGATCAGGGGGTGCTTCACTAGCTAGACAATGTTCCAAGCAACTTGTCTTGCTCTGCATAACTGTGTTTGTCTGATTTTGTCAACAATCCATTTTGTTGACTTCAGATAAATGTATTACCAAACTCTGTTTGCTTGAAGAAGTCTTAAAATCTGCTGTAATATCTGTGGTGAATGTTTCTTGAGAGCAATACCCAATAGAACTGGTTTACTGGAATTCTCACTGATCAGCGCTCCAATCTGCTTGGCATAAACATGCCAGATTTCCTTCAAAATAAACAAATTTTTTTGTTACCGGAGTAGTTAGGGTACTGCAGTTGAAACCCAGAGGTTCTGAGTTGAAGTCCTGTTCTGAACAGTACCTGCCCCCGATTGTTCAAAAGGTGGATAGCGCAATCCACCAGATAATTAACTATCTAGTGGATAACACAATACTGGTTTTGTTAATGCTTATCCCCTGGATTTATCCGGTGGATAGCTCTATCCACTTTTTGAACAACCGGGGCCTGGTGTTTTTTGGTAATTTAGTCTAATCTCTAAATGGGGGGGGGGGGGGGGGGGGGGGGTGGGAATGGGACAAGACAACACAAGGAAGGGCTTATTACAAAATTTGACGTCCAAAAGGAAGGCTCAGGGGTTTGATTGTCATTAGTTTGTTAAGGTGTAATTTATCTTTAAAAACGAAAGCAACTCAGCTTTCTCACACCAAAAAAACAAATTACAATCAAACCATTTTTACTCAGACAAATAATTTGTCTAATTGCTGCTGACCCCGCCCCAAACAGGCTTATTAGAGAGTGAGACTAAGATCAACTATTTGAGATTAGGACTTCCCAACAGTTTTAAAAACAAAGCAAACCTCATCACTCCCCATAAGTGTTCTTGTACTGAATGTTTGTGATCCCCTTGCTGATGATTCTTCTGTGGTGGACAGCTTATGAACACTGATCTGTGAATACAGAAAAAAAAACTGTTCCATGCATGTTTCATTGCAAATTCTCTCTTCTCTAAACTGATAAAGTCAATTCAAATTAAATACAATATGCATAATAAAAATTTCATTGGACATCTGCAGAATGACTTTTACGTCCACTTTTTCTCGGTCAAATTGGAATTTGGTCATGTTGGTTTTTGTAAAGAAAGAAAAACCGGAGGATCCTAAAAAAACAACAACCTGGGGGTAGAGATGAGCCAACAACAAACTCAACCCACATATTAATTGTCAAAAAAAATGGTGTCGCCTCCGGGACTTATTCCCAGGCAACAATAGGGGGAGGCGAGTCCTCTTACCACTGCGCCATTCCTGGATTAAAATTCCTGTGGAGATAACAACTGTTTCACAGATTTTCAGAAAATGAATGGGAATGCGAAGTTATTATAAGCTAAAATTCTTCAACTAGTATACTGTCTTCACTAGCTATAAGCTTAAACTCTTACCAATGTTCCAATTTTCTCAAACTGAGAAACAATCACAAAAATTCTGTCTTGATAACGGGAACATACCACTTCCGTGTGGATTCCATCTAAAATGGCCGCTGCCTACGAAATAAAGTTAATATCGGAAACGTGTTCATAAGCTTATAACAAAACGTTTCAATCAGTTTTTAGTCTAACACTGTATTTAGAATTTCTGGCTCATCCTCGGTGTAAGAACCTGTGAAACTCATGAGTGACGTAAAACAAAGAAAACAAAAGGCATAAAACAATAGAGTCAACTGGGAATGCAATACTACAAAGGTAAAAAACAAAGGAAAAAGTCACAGGTTCTTACACCGAGGTAAACCCGAATTTCTCTCAATCTAACGATTCCCAGAGCAGATACTTGTCCGTGTGGACAGAAGCCATATCCCTGAACGTTTTATAGAACAAGTCATATGAAAACAGAAGGATACATTCTTATTCAACGTTCAGTTTAGCCGAATGTTTACTGCTTTCGTTTTGCCAAAATAAGTTAAATAACGTCTTTCTCGATCTCCTGCTTTATACCCACCTGACGAACCGTTTGCACTGAGTGAGCGGCCATATTGAAATCTGCGTTAGACTGGGGAGAGAACATTGATATAAATATCCAACACGATCTCCTGTCCAAAAGGAGTATTATCCTAACTTGTCATATATGTCCAAATGAAGTATATCTCTTCATTCTATTCGACCGTGGCGCCCATGATGGACTGGGTAGGATACCTTTTCATATCAACCAATATGGCCGCGAAGGAGCAGACGCTCGAAGAGCTCATTGCAGAAGCACAGGCATTGTTAGACGAAAAGCCGCGGAAAAGGAAGAAGTCATATGTTCAGTATGAATTCCACAGAGATCCCGTGACGGGACTTAGAGAAAGTAAATACAAATACCGTCCTCGTTTTAAGTCCGAGTCAGCTGCGAAAAGTATGAACCTGCAACATTTGGAGGCCGGTGGCAGTTCCGAAGGTGATTATCAGTCTTGAAAGTTAACTATTTTCAAATGTCTAAAATTAGTCCATCTTGTGACAGCTAAGTTTATTAATTTTTGCTGTGTGCCTTTTTTTTTAAACCACTTTAGTTATTTCCTTACCTTTCCTACATATTATAAGCTTATGTAAAGCGCTGCAAATTGTGCACTTTCATTGTGATTTTATTTATGGCCGATAGGTCCATCCTTGGATGCACATGTAAGCTCTTACGATCAGGATGATGCTTGGGACCAAGAACAAGACCACGAAGAAGGTTAGCTCTGAATTATCCATCTATTTAAATTGTTCAACCAGAAAACCAAGAGCATTGTACTTTCTGTATCTTCTCTTGTACAGATCAGTCGCTTGAGACAGTGCTAGCAAAATGTCAGGCTGCTCTTGATTCCTTCCATTCTGTGGAGGAAATAAAATGGGAACAGAGGATGGAAAATTTAAACGAAAATTGGGAGGCTTTCAGGCCCTCAATTTTCAAAGCCATTCTCCATTTTGAAGGTTCTGGCATGCTTTCACCACTATGTGAGATTTGTCATCGAGAAGCATGGCTGGTTCGATGTGTTGAGTGTGGTGGGAAAAGGATGTGCCCTGAATGTGATGCCACCATTCACGAGCAGCTGATTTTTCATGATAGAGAAGCTTTCCTCGATGGTACCTTTAGACACATACCTCCAACCATGAAATTTAATGAAGATGGAAGGCTGGAACAGACTAGTAAGTATTAAATGGTTTTTAAGCACCATCATCTTCATCATGCAAGTTTGTGGCATCCTTTTGAGTGATATTGCAGTTATTGGAACGGGGGCTAGATCACAACACCTTTCAAGTGACGATATGATAATTATACAGTCAAATCTCCCGTAAGCGGACACTCTCAGGACCAAGGGAAAGTGTCCACTTACAGGAGGTGTCCGTGTCCACTTACGGGAAGTTAAAAAAAATAGTGCACCAGAGGGTGTATAATGCCCCAGTAAATGTCTTTTCAAGCTTTTGAGAACACTTGTAATTGTATTATTCATCTCAGGGTTGTTGGATGTTGTAAACTAATTTAAAAATGACAGTTCAAGATTGAAAGACTTGCTGCTAAGTATATGCTCAGCACATATCTGTAAAGCTTTCGCATTGCATCACATGAACTGATGTAAGCCAGTTACATACTCAATCCGCCATGTTTTTGAGGTGAACAGAACAGAAGGGCCAAGAGGTACATATCAGAGGTTTCATTAGAAGCCGGCAACCGGCGAATTTCGCCGGCTACTTCCTAAATTATCGCCGCCTACTTTTCGATTAATTTCACTGAAGTTGATGCCCATAATGCTGGAAATGCTACTGCCACGGCCGTCTATTTTATAAATATTGCCACTTACTCTTAATTTTATTGAAACCCCTGACATATTTTATGTACAATGCATGTAGTTATTTTCTAAAACACAAAGACAGTGTCCTTAGTAAAAAGAAACTATTGACGAGTGCCTACTTTCGCAGTTCCCTGATCTTAGTTCTCATAAGATATCCAAATACCTTGGAATCGAAGTGACTAGTTTCCTACATGAAACTGCATTGTTCAGACTCACACTTCACTTTTGTGAAGCACAATTAAAGCCATGAAAACCGAACTAATTTTGCTCGAAATTTTCTCCATATCATTTACTGTCTGATTACAGGAGGTTATTTTAGACTCTGTGGACCCTGAATAGCTGTCCTTGTCCACTTACGTGAGGTTAAAAATGTAGTGTTCGAGGGGATATATCTGTTAGTTGAGGTTTGAAGTCCTGTATTCATTAGATTTTTCATTGTGAAAATTTGTCATTGTTAGTATATAATTTTTTATTTTATTTATTTTAGGAAAACATTTCTTATACCATCTTGTGGCAGATTTGTGCCCACAGTGTCAGAGAGATACACTAACACTTTGCTCTTCAGGTGGTTCTATTATTGTGGTAACTCAGAAAGGTAAGAACAGAAGCTGAAAGTGATGACAAAGACTTTTTAATACATGTAATTAGACTGTACATGTGTTAAAACTTAAAAAATTACATTTATGGGTAAAATAAATTGATCCATCCTGATCACGAAGCAATTTCAAAAAGTCACTTAGGGCTTTTTTCCACGCACCCCTTCAATTGTTCAATAAATGCAGGCTGGCACGGAAAAACATCAGTATGAGACCATCTTTGCCTATTATTTTTCCCTATAAAATACCTGAGATTTAAAAGATTATAGCGCTGTCATTAACTTTTGACGTAGCTGGGAAATCAAAAAAGTAGCCAGGAAACAGAAGCACCAGATCTTTTAAAAGCCTTGTACATGTAGGGGTTAATTTCTAAAGAAACTGAGGAAATTTGGTTTTATCAACTGAGTTGATAAGGTAA
This sequence comes from Dendrophyllia cribrosa, assembly GCA_024195265.1. Classification (NCBI taxonomy): domain Eukaryota; kingdom Metazoa; phylum Cnidaria; class Anthozoa; order Scleractinia; family Dendrophylliidae; genus Dendrophyllia; species Dendrophyllia cribrosa. The sequence continues at coordinate 558,800 of JAJLRJ010000013.1, forward strand.
ATTGGCCACTGTTAAAAGGAGCTGAACCCAGCTGTTGGCCCTAAATAATAGCTTTGTGACAAGTTTATGAGATGATAAAACTTGTCTGGCCTTGATGTGACACCTGTATAAATTATCCCTCTCTATGACTTAATCTAACACCTTAATAATTTATTGATTGTTTCTTTAAAATATGGTATGAAAAGCAAATTTGATTTTCTTTTAACCTAAGACTGTTTGGTTCATTATACAGCTAAAGCTCTCACACGTGTAAGTTCTTGAGAATTTGGTGTCCTAGCAGAACAGTGGAACAAACTTACAAACTTACAGACATGTAGTTTTGGTTCTTTAAAAGCTTCATAATATTTTTTTACATTCTATCCTAAAATATTAGCAATGACATAAAATGTTAGTTTGTTATCGACTTAATAGCATGATTATATTCAATGGCTTAGATTACACTTCATATCTATTTCAAAATTGCTATAATATTACTGTATTTAGGTATACCTGTATTTCTAATAAGATTTATGCAAGGATAGAAATATGTCAGATGGCTCTATATTGTTTTATTTTATACAAGGGTGTTGTTGTCGCACATTATCACAGCAAACCATATAATTTCCTTTTTTGTTTTACTAGGACGTTTTGACTTCAGTAACTACACTGTTGTGTGCAGTTGCTGCAGCTACAAGCTTGATCCAATGTCCCTGGAAAAGATTATTTCAGCTGGGTACTGGCCGGGTAGTCCCAAAGACTGTTCCTACCTTTTTCACCAAGACCTATTTAAACAATGGGATTTTCTCCAAAAGAGACTACCAGGGACGTCAGAGGTGTCATTCTTAAAATCCTTAGGAGATTTTTCCCAATCACGAGGCAGGGTTGGTTTTTTTTTTCTGTTTAACAGTGTCTGTGTGTATACATGTACATGTCATTGTAATTTTCATTTTGGTTTGACAATTTCAAACTTCAAATAATTTTTATTGTTCTTTGAAAATATTTTCACCCAAAGCAAGAATTAAACCACAACATTATACACATACAGACTTTGCTTGATATTATTTTTCAGATCACTTATTTAAGTCAAATCAAACTTGTTATTTCCATTGTCATCATTACAGTATATGTAGTATATAAGAATACATGTATGAATATGTGAAAATGTTTCAAAAACTAATGAAAAAAAAAACCTCTGTTCTTCACAAACAAAACAACATTAAGGTTTCAAAATTATTGTCGACTCCACTGTTTCTTTTTTTGCAACTTTCGTTGCACAGTCTACCTCTATTATATTAACCTTTTTGGACTGCTTTGTTATAATAGGCACTGACAATCAATGCCCACACATTTAGCCGTTCGTTTAAAGAATGGAAATTCTGCATGTATGAAGTGCAGGTGTCCCAAGGAATGTCTTGGATGGAATGTCCAACATGTTCAATGAACCAGCATTCATGTCATGTGGATGGGAATATGAAACTTTACCGCTTCCAATCTTCAGGAAAGTAAGTTGTGGTTATCAGTACAGACAATGTTAGAAGACACTTGATTGAATTTCTCAAACTTATTTACATTGTAAATGTCGCAAAATGTTGTTTCATGTCACTTATTCGGTTTGTGAATGAAATGTTAGCTGTATAGCACCCCTAAAGTCATAGACATACTTATTATTATGACTGTAATGTTCATCTCTTGTTCTTGTATAGTTTAATCCCTTTATTTTTTCACCCATGCACTAAAAGGTGTTTTCTTTGCTTTGCTTTAAGATAGTTTTATATGATGTAATCATATTTGCATTAGGAATATAATGACTTCATTTTTATCTTGAATGATGCTATTTACAGACAAAAGAGACCTTGTTATTATGGCAACGCATTTATTTCATCCAAATATGATGTGGATCAACATATCAAAGATGTCTATGCCAAGACGACACGATCAAAAGTAGGGTTCTATGAGTTAGTGTTTCATAGTCGTTATAAAAATGTGTTTTATTGACCATGCAATCCAAACTTTATAAACAGAAAAAAAATATATTTAGAATTGACATTGTGTTTTGGTTTCAGCACTAATTTCATAGTAGAGATAAATGTATAGTATGTATTACCTTTAGTTAATCAATATTTGAGTGTCATCAAAACAAAAGCAAAGTTATTACTCTGGCCAATTACAGCAAACACAGAAAAACCAATGAACCAATCAGAACCCAAAGCAAATACTGTACATGCAGCTGACGGGAAAACAATGTGCAGGCAAGTCATGATTGGTTTTGGTTTCACTTCTGATTGGTGGATAAAGTGATGCGAGTTTTTTTTTAGCCAATCACAAAGTGTAGTAATGCAAAACCAAAGCAATCACATAATTACTTTTGACACTCAATTGAAAACCACACTATTAAATTTTACAAAGTTATGGCTTCTTCTAATATACTGCCAAACATTAGAAACAGTTAAATGTTGAACATTTCGTTTTACACAATTTCAAGATGTACGTGACTAGAGGCACTTTACCATTTTGTAAAATGTTATTTTTTTTAGAATGTGAGAGATAGTATGTGTGGTGAATCCCACTGGAGAGCTGCACAGAATACAGCAAGGAAAAGGGGGAGGCTGGACGAAACAGGGCTGGAAATAGCTGGTTGTCGACATGGACTTGCCCAGTGGGCTGTTAATATGTACCAGGGGGAAATTTATGGTTATGCCCACTTCATTCAATCTCAAAAAATGCTTCCTGCTGGTGTCCAGTTCTTCTGGGAAGATATTGTTTGTAAATATTGGAAATGGGCATCCAAAATTGGTGGTTCAGAGACCACTGCAATGAAGCCAGCACTGTCAGTAATGCATGCCAAGGCTCACAAATGGTCTTGTCAAGTAAGTATATTCATCTGCTTGTACATTTATTCTTTTTATGGAGCTAATACACCACTGAAACGTCCTTTATATATTGGTGCCCCTTTAATAAGGTTATATACTGTATGGGTATCTGCATGAAGTGTGTAATTTGTAAACAATTTTTTTTACTTCTTGGCGGAGGTATCACATTATTGCCGATAACAGTAATAATTTTTGACTTGTTAAATGGTGAAATTGCATTTTCCTTTGTTGATTGCAATGATAAATTCTCTGGCTACAGTTATTCATCTATTTAGTGGGTTTTAACTTTTTGTCATGTACCATTTCATTGGTTAATTCACACAATTCTTCTTGAAGGTTATATGGGGTGGTCGCTGGCAAGAAGGCAGTGCTTGCTCAACAGGGGAAGAAGTGGAGCAGATAAATGCTCACATGTCACGGTGTGGAAATACAACAAAGTACATGCTTCCTGAAGGTACAGTGTAATTATTTTTCTTAGCAAGTCTTTCATGGTTAGCGACAGACTATTTTATATCCTTTACATACTCGACCATGGTATGTCCAAGACTTTTAAAAGTTACATGTTGTAGTTTAAAAATATGTAGAAATTTTTAAAAATGGTTGAAACTTTTAAGTTTAAAACATTGTATTCACTAAATCATTTATACATGTATATCATCCTGCCCATTGCATTCTTTATTGTAATGGAAATTTCCTCTTGAAGTATAGTAAGGTAAAGTTTTCACATTGCAAGTAGCCTACAACTATCAAACTTAAACCCAGTTGACATTAGCGTAAACATTGCAACCTGTACATTTTCTAATCTTGATTTTATCTTAGGTCGTGATGAACTCCTCACAGAGCATGCTATTGCTTGGAACAAGAGAAAGATTTGTTCAATGGTTGCAACTCTTGTGAAAAGATTTGTGAGGGTAAGTATTTGTGCAATAACTAAATATTCCCTGGTTAATTTTTTTGGTGAAGCAAATTTATCCTGTTTATATATGTTGTAGTTAATTTTTTATTTCAGGTAATTTGTTTTTCCTTTGTTTCAAATTCATTAGCATATATTACCATACCCCAAAACAATGGAAAAATAAAAATTACCTGAGACAAAAAAATTAACTACAACATATATGTTGTGGTTTAATTTTTGTTTTGGTTTGAAAATTTTCAAACCAGTTTAATTTTTATTTTCCTTTGTCTCAGATTCATTATCATAATCTAAGACAAAGGAAAACAAAAATCAAACTGGTTTGAAAATTTTTAAACCAAAGAAAAAAATTGAACCACAACATATATATATATATTAGTATTACTAACCTTAACAAAAGAACTGATTACAAGATAACAGAAGATTTTTTCAAAACATATTACATAACTATAATGTTCAATTGAACAAAGATCAGATCTGAACATAACAAGCTCCCCATTGTGAGTCCCTGAATAGTTTTAGCAATTAGACACACAAGAAGTTCCAAGAATAGGGCACCTAGACAGTCAAACAAAAATTGTAATATAAAGCTCCCTATTCAAAGCACTTGAATGTTACCAAATCACAAGAAAAAATAACAAATTCCCAGAATGGAGTTCTTGAATGGTCAGATCAATAATCAATAATCTATCAATTGATCAATAATCAATAATCAAGTTATATATATGTATATGATTTATGTGTATAAGGTATAATGTATATGTTGTGGTTTAATTTTTGTTTTGGTTTGAAAATTTTCAAACCAGTTTAATTTTTATTTTCCTTTGTCTGAGATTCATTATCATAATCTGGGACAAAGGAAAATGAAAATCAAACTGGTTTGAAAATTTTTAAACCAAAGAAAAAATTGAACCACAACATATACATATTTATTTATTTATTTATTTTACTTATTTTTTTGGTTTGCATTCTTACCAGGCAGTAAAAATGAGTGCATCTTCTTACAAAGATTGCGACACTGTACTGGAAGAGTTCAATTTAGAAAGACAAGACATTGACATTGGTGTTTGGAAAGACGAAATCATTCAACATGCCAAAGGTATTTTTTATGCAGCAAACGTCTTAATTCTTACTCAATCAGCGATATGATATTTACATTAATTAACAAAAGGCATTAACGTGTCCTGAAATTAACTTCCTATTTTTGTTGAATATAGAAGAGGACTTGGTTGGTAATTCCAATGAGGATGACTCAGACACCATTAAGCTCAAGCATCAAATGGAAATGCTTTACTTTTCCATCATGCGCACAGCCACAGCCATAAACAAGCAATCAGGTACAGCGATATATGTTTTCAACAACTTGTCTTTCTCAAAAACTGACATTTTGATTGTTTGGGTAAACTAAATGAACAGATATTGCATGTCTCTATATTTATTTATTTTGGCCCCAAATTCGACTAGAAATGGCCAGGGTTGGGATGATGGATGAGCTTCTAATCCTGAAAAAATTCTCCCAGTATGGTCAGTGCCAAACAGTAGCCTCTGCTAGTCAAGCACCCACCAGAAGTGTTCTTGTCCTGGGGCCGTTTTTCACTGAATCTGGTAATGGGAAGGCGAACAGTTGGCGCCTCAAAACCAACCAGATCTCTGTAGGCGGGGCTCGTTGCTGGAACAGGATAATGATGAATTGATAATTTAGTGAGATACATTATAGACATAAAAAGGCAATCAAAGAAAGCATTCCATTAATCTTGATACAGTAATTTTCATGTATTTTATTTCAGTGGATTACAAAACGTAAACTTGTGCATTCATATCACCAGTAAATTGGAATAGCTCATTAGGTTTATACATATTTCTTATAATTTTTTTTAGAAGTAATATGTAGTTTATTGCTAAAACAACATAATGTCTTTATTTTTATCTCACAATCAATAGACACATCAAAGCAACGGACACGCCTGCGCCAAAAAATGTCCTCTGAGAAGTCTAAAATCCAGTCGTTACTTCATAAGTACAATTCTCTTGTGTCAAGCAATGGGGAAGATCCACTGACCATTGAAGATGTCATGGCAGGGAACTTTCCAGATGATATTGACCATAGTGCCGGTAAATGGAATGCTATCCTAATTCGCTTCAGTTTCAAACTGAACTTATTTTATCATTGTTCAATTGTTGTGTAAGTATTTTGTCACAACACTATTTCCAGAATGGAGTGGAACTGCCAACTGTCCTTCTCTATTATGAATTGATTTGATTAGTGAAATTAATTATTCTCTCTTACAGTTATACCCATTAGAGTTAAGAGTAGAATTGTCGATGCCTTCCAAATCCATGACAGATGGATAGAAGAGGTGGAGTTGCTGAAAATGGAGATGTCAAACTTTTTACAGTTCTACACAGACGTTCGCATTCCCACTATTCAACAATCGATTGTGAAGCTGTTGGATAAAATGTCTTCTCAAGGTCAGTGTAAAAAATTGTATCCACAAAACCAAGAACAATTAGTGCAACAAAAATATGTACTTGTATTACTTTTTCAGCCTTGACTTTTCACCTATATCCCAAACTCTGTTCTTAGTCTTCTCATCAGTAAATCATATTAAATCATATCCTGCTTCTTAACGACATACGCTTTAAACTAACCAACAACAAGTCCCATACCATTTCCATATGACAGACTGAAAAAAGACTTATCTGTACACTTTTTAGCAGACTTTCTTGTAGATCAAAAGTAGTTCACAGTGTCCCAGGGGACAACAATGAGTCCCAACAATGCAGAATCTTGACAACAATGCATTGCATTGAGCATTGCAGTTCTTAATCATTGTGTGTATGTTTTTATTACATTTGAGTTCTTGCATGACAATTTCTTGTCTGTCTTATTTCAGTTGAGCTTCGACCAGTAGATGATCAAATACATGTACCTTCTTCATCAACTGATACTGAAATCCATGTTAACAGGGTGCGACATTGCTTTTCTCTTCTTTATTGCAACAACTACAAACTTTGTTTGTTGATGTTTTTAAAATGCCAATAGGCCATTACCGAGTTGCTTTTAGCCTCTATAAAAGCGAGGCTAGGTGCGAAACCTTTCATATGAAAATGAGTTTTCATTCACATTGCAAATAAGTTTTATTTGCATGTAAATGAAAACTCATTTTCATATGTAAGGTTTCGCACCTAGCTTCGCTTTCATAGAGGCTAAAGGCAACTCGGAAATGGCCTATTGACAAACACGAAAAAATTGTGAAAAAATATGTAGTGGACAGAAAAAGGGAAGTTACAGAAAGTGGCGACAGGTGCACAGAAATGTTGCTGCTAATGTCAATTCATTTCTTAGCGACGTAAATGTAAACATTACGATTGCATGTAAGCTTTTTATGAGTGGAGTTGTTGTTTCGGTAATTCATAGCTAAGTGAGTTGTGTCACTGGAAACATCATTGCAATGTTCGTTCTATTATCTTTAAAATCTCTTGATTTGTTTGGTTTTCTTCCAGACATTGCAGTCTGTCCAATACTCTTGCTGTGAGACTGAGGATCCGTGCATAGTTCATGGAAAAATCGTCTTTCTAAGGAAAGGTTTGTTTTTCTGTCGTGAGCAAGTTAAGAAAGCCATTGCCAGCTTCCATAGGGCCTTGCACCCCGACGATGCAAACGATCTTGAAGATAATGAAGATGCAGACAGTGTTATTGATGATGGTGTTGACTATGCCGACAGTGTTATTGATGATTGTGGTGACGATAACGACAGTGTCATTGATGGTGACGGTGACGATTCCGATAGCGTTAGTAGTCATGGTGATGGTGGTGGTGATGACGAAGGCCAGGTCCACGAGTCGGTATCATCGTTTTCTGAATCATCAAATTTTGCAGAAGGTGAAATAGTCGCACCAATGCGTCCTAACATCCATAATACGGTTTTTATTTGGGAGTTTCCGCGCAGTATCAGTCAGTCTACCTTCCAAGGAAGGAGCGGCAGCAACGCTTGCAGCATCATCGCCCTGTTGATCGCTCATGAAGTTCATCAATTAAATTGCGACCTTAACCGTTCTCCCGCCCTTCCTGCCGTTTGGGTGACTATAATGTGTGAATGCATCCAGATTGGCAACACGCTCTATGACCGTTCACGTGCCAGTCTACCTAAACGTTACCTCTCCGCTGCGGAAGCAGCTATGGTCGCTGGTGCCCGTCTTAATGTTTCTGTTGGTCAACCTTTGCCGGTCAGAGTGAGTGACCCACATCTACTTTCCACGCTTAGCCATAATCTCCTCCAACTATGTGAAGACCAGTTTCTTAGTTATGCACTTTTTATTATAAATGAGAAGACAGTGTTATTCATGGGTATACGAAACGAAAAGCTTGTCCTTGTTGACAGCCACCGACATGGTCACAACGGAGCCGCGGTGATCCTTGGCAAGCCTTCCAACGTGGGTGATTTTGTGCAGATCGTAGGAGAGTCCCTTGGCTTCGACAATGACACATTTGGAAATCTAGTCAATATCTCTTTTTGAGATATTTCGCCGTCAGTTTTTCCAGCAGAACGTTTTAGAACTTTCTACTGTATCCGTCCAGCCAAACTAGAGTGTTTTTAATTCCCTTTGAAATCGAATTTATCCTAAGCACTGCAACGCACTTGTTTTCCTCAAGTGATCCTGGCGACAATGAGTCGAGTTGGTTACTCGATGACACCCTCTAAAACTGTGGTTCTGCTAGTCATAGAAGCAAAGCTTGCCGAAAAACGGTTTTCCAGTTTTACTTCCAGTAATAGCAATGCCACAGTCTTAGGTAATACCCTTGAAGAAAGGGGGGGACCAGGAAACTAACTGAAAACAATAAAGAGTGACTAAAATCTACTGTTGACATCTTGTTTGTTTGTTTGCTTATTTGTTTGACTCGTCTCAGTCTGCGGTTTTTAAAGCTCATTCGCCCCCCAAATACACCTGCTTTGCGGGCTAGTTCACTGACCATATTTGTAACCTCTCGTAAGGGACCACACAGGTTTGACATTTTTGTTGATCACAGTCCCTTATAAAGTTATTATCAACTCCAGAGCATTGGTCAAAGAACAATGTATATCCATTTCTTTGACCATCCAGACGGATTGCAAGTTGAAGGTCTCAGTATAACATACATTGTAACTTACATTTTTTGTGTTTTTAACATACACGTGAAAACATACTCCAAAAACCTTAAAGGGGCAGTATCACGAGGTTCCACGCGCGGTACTGTTCACTATTCTTGCACCGGAATTTTGGACATATCACTGTTTAAAGTGATTTTTTCTTTCTTCCGGCTATCAAAACGGATGTTTTGATTCAACAAATACCTCCACTTCTCGACGGCCTTTTTGAATTTGCGGAATCAAACTTGAAAACGTGGGCCGACGTTTTCAAGTTTCGACCTCGTGATACTGCCCCTTTAAATATGAGAGTAGAGTATTTTCCTCAGACAGTGAAACAATTTCTAGCAGTTAGTGTATAGCAGTCAAATAGACACAAAAGAAAACAATGGAAATAAGATCTACTAACCTCTGTTAGTGTACTAACCATTTCACGGTCTTAGGAAAATCACTCTATAATGATATTATTAGGCTCTTTATTAAAATCGCCTGAGATTCTGAAGCAACTGTGCTGACTTACACAAATATTTCCAACCTGTTTTAAAATGCTGAAAGCAACACAGGAGCACAAAAAGTTAAAAATCTCTAATTATTTATTTCAATCTTGTCTAAGTTTTGTTTTGGATCTCAAAGAATTTAGTGAATATTTATTACTAGAGCCGCTAGTCAACAGTTCTGGTACCAGGGGTGGTAATTTATCACAAATGTGACCTTTTTAAGGGTTCTGGTTATACAAAAACTTTTTTCTAAACTGCTACCAAATCCTTGTGACACTGTCATGAAACTTAGAGGTAATTTTCCATTTCACTAATTATATCTATTTACTTGATTACTTGGTTATTGGAAAGGGGGGGACTCGCTGATGGGATCACCCTGTGTAAATATTACGGTGATTATTCTTATTGATGATTACTATTTGTGCAATAAAATTTCAGTTTACGTTTGCTGTTTTATTTTACTTCAAAGGAAAGAGTGGGAGATACCGTTATTTCCTAGTTTAGCTAGACATTTTGGGCCGGTAATTTTAAACGAAGTTCATACAGTGTTTAGCAGAACCGCGGTCTAAACCAATTCCAATTCTGGCCAACCCTAATATATAGGCGTTATTTACTGTAAACAGTGTCCGGAAGTCATATAGCAAAGACTAGCAAAACATCTATTCGCTTCAAATGACCCGCTTATAAACAGATATGGAGGTCCATTAATTGTCTCATTAAGATAGACTTCGTTTAAATAACTGGCTCTTTATTTCTTTCCTGTACACGTTAAGGCGTCATTTTGAGTCAACTCAATTGAACTTGTGATGCGAGAGATTAGGTTCACGAAAAATATGGTCTTATAAATAAGCCCTGTTTTTAGTTAATCTCAAAACACGTCCATTCTCTATTTTCGAATTGCCCATAAGGGCCTGGTCGCACTACAGTCAAAAACAAAAATCCGCCCGTGCAAAAATCGAGGAAAACAAAAGAAACCGCTCCGGTGGGACACGCTTTTTGGGGAATGTTTTTGTTTTTATGTCATTTTGCACAGGCTAATTTTTGTTTTTGACTGTAGTGCGACCAGGCCCTAATAAACTTTGTTTGCCCCAAAATTTTGCATAAACTATTGTTTGTAAGTGCTCTTGGGAGGACTGCATATTCCCAAGAGCATTTCGAAACAATGGTTTAATTATGAAACATTTGGGGGGACAAACAAAGTGTATTATGGGCAATTCGAAAATAGAGAATTGGTTATGACCATATCTTGCAAGATGCCGTAGACAAAGTTGACGCAAAATATGGTCTTAACCAGTAAGTCGTGTTTTGAGTTCAATTCAAATCAAGGCATATCGGTGTATGCCATGTTTTGCGTCAACTCAATCTGTGGTATCGTAAACGTGGGCTAGTAGGCTAGTTGTCGCAAATTATGGTCTTAAATTATGGTCCAGTAAGACTTGTTTTGAGTTAAATTCAAATCATGACCTGAATAACCTACATTTTCTTGTGTACTTAGAAAAAAGATGTTAGTCCGGCTACATAATTGAAATGGTTAGATGTGATTGTTACGCGGCTCAACAAGATACCGAAAGAAGTCAAAGAAAACTACCACTGTTGCTATTTGTCCTACATTTTCCTGTGTACTTAGAAAAAAGATGTTAGTCCGGCTACATAATTGAAATGGTTAGATGTGATTGTTACGCGGCTCAACAAGATACCGAAAGAAGTCAAAGAAAACTACCACTGTTGCTATTTGTCGGTTATCAATTGAATACGATACTTCGATGACACAGTTTGACATACAAAAATAATCGATTCATGCCATTCAAACTATGACATTTTCATGGGGACGTGATTTGCAATAACTCAAACTATGTCATCATCAATAAAACACAGTTTGAGATAGAAATAATAACTCAAAATGTGTCATTCAGCGTGAAGTCATAGTTAGCAATAACGCAAAACACGTCTAAGTCCAGGAACCGCATTTTGCGATAACTCATACTATGGTATTAATTCTTCGCGAAAGTTCATGATTCATCCCTCACTTAATACTATTAGTGGAAAGGGCTGATCACAGGCTGATTTTATAAAAGTTTGCACCACATTTGAATTTAACTCAAAACATGTCTTGCAAGATATGACCATATTTTGCATCAACTCAATCTATGGCATTACGGTGTTGGGCTACGATACCACAGATTGAGTTGACGCAAAATATGGCATACACCGATATGCCTTGATTTGAATTTAATTCAAAACACGTATTACTAGTTAAGACCATATTTTGCGTCAATTCAATCTATGGAATCACGGTCTTGGGCTACAGCCCACGTCTACGATACCACAGATTGAGTTGAAGCAAAACATGGCCGAAAATAAGGTGTACAACCCCCGTTTCTGAAATTCCTGGATCCAAGCCCTGTTAATTTAAAAGAAAAAGGACAATAGAAAACGTGCTAAACGCCATCAGAAAGACGTTTATCAACCCAAAGATTGAATCTTTTTATGAATTTCGATTTCTTTTTGTCAGTGCTAGTTTACATTCATCTCAAAAAGTGTTTGTTCGGGTGAAACGATGGAAATGTTTTTATTTAGTCATTGCAAGCACGCCGCTAAAACGGTAAATTGGAATCATTTTATTAAAAACGACGAAGTTCGTCAATATTCCAATGCAGTAGACAGAAGATCTCATCATAAGACATAGGCGGCAGAGCAGGGGGATAGGGGATAGGGGGCTGTACCCCCCCCCCTAGAAAAAAAAAGAAAGAAAGAAAAGAAAAGAATAAAACGAACATTTTTGAGGGGGGAAACAGTCCCCCGCCCTGTTTCGGCGCCGAAAATAACGTATACAATCCCCGTTTCTGAAATTCCTGGATATGGGCAATGTTAATTTAAAAAGAAGAGAACAAAAGAAAACGTGCTAAGCGCCGTCAAAAAGACATTAATCAACGCAAAGATTGCATCTTTTTTTACATTTTTTGATTTCTTTTTGTCAGTACTAGTGCACAACATCGCAAGTGTTTATTCGGGTGAAACGATGGAAATGTTTATATTTCGTCATTGCAAGCACGCCGCTAAAACGGTAATTTGGGGTTGCTATATAGCACAAAACGGGATTATTAGTTCATGTTGGGATTGGAATAATACAACTTCGTGTATTTGACATTTTTAAACGTAAACTTTAAATAATATATATTTATAATATATAATATTATATGTAACATAATATATTATATGTTATTTTATAATATATATATATATATAATAGAGTTATTATATATTATATTAGTTATTATTAGTTATTATATATATATATATATAGACCACTTTCATAATGGCGGCCGATTTATTTATTCTTTTATATGTATGTTAATTAGCCTCACTGGCCTCATTTTAGAGTAAAAATTCTTTTGAATTCTGCACACGCCAACGAGGCCAGTGAGGCTAATTATCATACATACAAAAGAATAAATAAATCGGCCGCCATTATGAAAGTGGTCTATATATATATATATAATGGAGTTATTATATATTATATTATAATATATATATATATATATATATATATAATAGAGTGATTACAGTTAACCCGTGAAATACTATCTAACAATTAGTGTGATAGTCCAAATTAAACAAAAGATAACAATGGAATTGTGTAATAGTGCGTACTATTCTACTATTTCATGGGTTAACTGTGATCACTCTAATATAATATATATTATATATTTATGTATATTATATGAAATAAATAAAAAACACGCCGAGTGCAATGTTGGGTTATATAAGCATGCAGGAATTTTAAGAACACGAGAGAAGTGCTGAAAAGCACGAGCCGACGGCGAGTGATTCTTGCACTTCTCGAGTGTTCTTAAAAAAACCAAGTGCTTAATTTTATATAACTCAACAATGCACGAGGAACAAGTTTTTTATTTCTTTTATAAAATATAAACGGTTAAATTGAACCTTACGTCACGCGCGTGCTTTATCAAGTTATAATGAACTCGGTTTAACCAATCATAGCGCGCGCATTCCCTTAAACATGGACCCGCGCTATAAAAGGGATAGCTCCGCCCCCTCTTTGTCACACCATCACTGCTTCAACGGCTAATCAAAGACGGCTGACACTGCGAGCAACACGGAGGAAGAGTAAGACCGTTGCCCCAAAAAATAGGTCTAATTCTACCTTCACCAGTTCAATCTTGTATAGGATTTATCTTTCACGAAAATCAAACTAAAAACATTATTTGAATTTATGCGCCTTTTAGCATGAATATAATATTTTAGCTTGCCAAATTTGAATTTCGCGCCGGTAACGGTTCTCCATTGGCGAGTAGATGCACGTGATGTTGACAGTTCGGTGTCAAGTGTGAAATGACTGGCGGCTTGGCCAGGCCAAGGTTCCTTTTATAGCGCGGTTCCGTGTTTAAGAATTTTATAAATATCTGTTGTGGTGCAATTTTGTCCTTGGTGCAAATTTTTTAAGTGTAAATAAAGAGTTTTTTGTTGAAAGAACATTCTTTTGAGTGCAACTTATATATATATTTTTTATTATATAAACACCAATGAAATACCAGGTGAGCTTTCGCGCGTAAACATCATATCTTCACATGTGAGAATAACATGTTATCTTTACACGTGAAAAGATCACCGTTCTACTTTAGGACTACAAAAAAATATTAAAGTGAAATGGTTTGATTTCATTGGTGTTTATATAATAAACAGAACATTACATTGCCGCGCGAAGATACGGAATGTCTCTTCTCGCGTTGAAAAATATTTCTCTCGTTCGCTGCGCTCACTCGTGCAATATTTTTCAACACTCGAAGAGAAATTTCGTATCTTCGCGCGGCCATGTAATATCCTCTATATAATATATCATATTATATTATATAATATATTTTTTTTAAAAGTGGCCTAAATACTCGGCTGTTCGTAGTTCCAATGGGAGATCATTCCATAGGAAAGCACCACTATAGCTAAAGTTGAGCCTTAGGTAGTCAGTTATTGGACTTGGTATCACTATTTTTTCATTGGCATTACGAAGCTCCTAGGATGTAATATTTTGGGAGGAAACACATTGCATAGATAATCTGCGGCGAGCTTGTTTATGCATTTGTACATTATGACTGCCTTATGCTTCGCCGTTCTAACGGATAAGGTTTTTCAGCCAAAGAGTGTTGAGAAGATAGCTAGAGCTTATGTCAGCTAGATCGGGTGATAACTCTAGCAACGCGGTTTTGTAGTTTCTGAAGTTTCTTGCTTAGCTGTTGAGACAGGCCATCCCAAACAACACTGCAGTAATCAAAGTGTGGCTCAATAATGCCTTTGTATATTTGAATTGCAGTGTGCATGGAGATAAATGGCCTGACTTGTTTGATTTATTTGGACATCAGTTACATCGATTTAAAATTACGTCAGTAGGAAAACAACAATCATGCCGTCTCAATATTTTATTGAAAAAAAACAGTGGGAGAAATGGACTTCAATTTTTACTTTTATGTCCTTTTATGTCACTTATCTACATATGCAAATAACCACAACAAGAGAAAAAAGATGATTATTTATGCAAAACTAGGGTTTGACAGGCTACACCAACTGTTATCGATAACTAGTCGGCGATGAAAAGAATTGACTATAGAAAAATAAAACTCATAAACAACAGAACAGTTGTACTTTTTCAAACGAAATATTACCATCATAACACAAAATGGCGCATATGTTGACAGGAACTGGTAGAAATACGAAAGGGAGGTTGTTTTACAAGTCTTAATGTGAACCTGAACATCAGGTAAAGGTTGCCAGTTATTGCTTTAGACTTCTAGAGAAGTTCCTCTACTGTGTGTTATTGTAGCAGACGATGAGAGCATGTGCAACATTTTCGATTCTATTATCAACGAGAGTCTAAGAAACCTTAGTTGGCATAACACCTGTCTATAAGACGACTAGAAACCAGGTCAGGCGTACGTTGCTTGTTCCAAAATGGAATTACAGGTAAAAAGTGTTTTTGCGCCAGTTCCAAGCAACCTCAGCGACGTCTTGCAAACGACAGAAACGAAGTTGTTAATCGCCTAACAACCTAACAAACATCAAGGAACGTACTGACGAAGAACGACTTTTTTCCCTGCTTTATAGTCTTTGCACGTAAAAAGACTGTTGTTTGGAAACACGAAAAACATTCCCTTACATAGAAAAGAGTTCTCTTCTTCGTCTCCTAAAATCAATGGAGCTGCTACGTCTTCACTCGCCACATACGACAACATGACACAGGAGAACCCGGGTTGAATCCGATGTCCATGAAGAACATTCCGGTAAGGGTCGACATCACCAACAGCCAGGATCTGTTTTTCACGGACATACGCAACCTTCGTGGCTTTATTACCCTCATCACCAACCACCGCACCATTAACTTCCCTTATCGTATGCAACCCCACCCTTCCACAACTTCCTTCACTTACAGCTTCACCGTTTGCAGCTCTTTTCACTGCTCTCTTTCCACCAATCCCTGCCACAAGACCAACACCTGCCCTTTCCCCACTTTGATCACCACTTCCTGTCACCGAACCAACTCCTGCCCCGGGTCCACCTCTGCCTGTCACCAGGCCAACACCTACCCTTTGCCCACTTTGACCACGGCTACCTGCCACCGAACCAGGAACTGCCCCGAGCCCACAACTTCCTGCAGTACGACCAACACCTGTTCCATACCCACCTTGACCACCACTCTCTACCACCCGACCAACACCTGCTCCAAGCCCTCCTCTCCCTGTCACCCGACCAACACCTTCCCTGTGCCCACCACTTCCTGCAGTAGTACCAACACCTGCCCCATTCCCACGTTGACCACCTCTCCCTGCTGCCAGTCCAACACCTGCCCTGTGCCCACCTCTCCCCGCCTCCATACCAACACCTGCCCTGTGCCCACCACTTTCTGCAGTAGAACCGACACCTGCTCCACTCCCACTTTGAATACCACTCTCTGCCGTCAGACGAACACCTGCCCCGTGCTCACCTCGCCCTGCCGCCAGACCAACACCTGCCCTGTGCCCACCTCTCCCTGCTGCCAGACCAACACCTTCTCTGTGCTCACCACTTTCTGCAGAAGAACCAACACCTGCTCCATGCCCACTTTGAATACTACTCTCTGCCACCAGACCAGCACCTGCACCGTGCCCACCACTTCCTGCAGTTGAACCAACAACTACCCTGTGACCACCACTTTCTGCAGTAGGACCAACACCTGCCCTATGCCCACTTTGGCCACCTCCCTCTGCTGCCAATCCAACACCTGCCCTGTGCCCACCTCTCCCTGCCACCAGACCAACACCTGCCCTGTGTCCACCACTTTCTGCAGTAGAACCAACACCTGCCCTATGCCCACTCTGAATACCACTCTCTACCGCCAGACTAACTCCTGCCCTGTGCCCACTACTTCCTGCAGCAGTATTAATCCCTGCCGCTAGTCCAACACCTGCCCTGTGACCACCTCTCCCTGCCGCCAGTCCAACACCTGCCCTGTGTCCACCACTTTCTGCAGTAGAACCAACACCTGCCCCATGCCCACTCTGAATACCACTCTCTACCGCCGGACTAACTCCTGCCCTGTGCCCACTACTTCCTGCAGCAGTATTAATCCCTGCCGCTAGTCCAACACCTGCCCTGTGACCACCTCTCCCTGCTACCAGTCCAACACCTGCCCTGTGACCACCTCTTCCTGCTGCCAGACTAACACCTGCCCTGTGCCCACCTCTCACTGCCACCAGACCAACACCTCCCCTGTGCCCACCACTTCCTGCAGTAGTACCAACACCTGCCCTGTTCCAACTTCCTGCAGTATTACCAACACCTGCCCTGTTCCCACTTTGACCACCTCTTCCTGCTGCCAGTCCAACACCTGCCCTGTGTCCACCACTCTCTGCCGCCAGACCAACACCTGCCCCGTGCCCACCACTTCCTGCAGTAGAACCAACACCTGCCCTGTGACCATTACTTTCTGCAGTAAAACCAACACCTGCCCCATGCCCACTTTGACCGCCTCTCCCTTCTGCCAGTCCAACACCTGCCCTACGCCCACCTCTCCCTGCCGCCAGACCAACACCTGCTCTGTGCCCACTTCCTGCAGTAGTACCAACACCTGCACTGTGCCCACTTTGACCACCTCTCCCTGCTGCCAATCCAACAACTGCCCTATGCCCAACTTTGCGAGCCACCAGTCCAACATCTGCCCTGTGCCCACCTCTCCCTGCTGCCAGACCAACACCTGCCCTGTGTCCACCACTTGCTGAAGTAGGACGAACACCTGCCCCATGTCCACTCTGAATACCACTCTCTGCCACCGGCCTTACACCTGCTCTATGCCCACTACTTCCTGCCATAGTACCAACACCTACCCCGGGCCCACTTTGACCACCTCTCCCTGCTGCCAGTCCAACACCTGCCCTGTGACCACCTCTCCCTGCCACCAGACCAACACCTGCCCTGTGCCCATCACTTTCCACAGTAGGACCAACACCTGCCCCATGCCCACTTTGAATACCACTCTCTGCCGCCGGGCCAACGACTGCCCTGTGCCCACCTCTCCCTGCCACCAACCCAACACCTGCCCTGTTCCCACCACTTTCTGCAGTAGGACTGACACCCGCCCCATGCGCACTTTGAATACCACTCTCTGTCGCTATACCAACACCTGCCCAATGCCCAATTTGACCATTACTCATCCCTGCTACAGGCTCAACACCCACCCTCTGCCAACCGTTTTCATTACCTGCCACTGCACAGACACCTGTTGTCCAGCCACCCTGACTACCATCATCAAACCCTGTATCATCAAACTCAGAATCCTCATCAGTGTCATTTTCATCAACAACATCATATCCAACAGATTCTACATCAATGGTGTCATCCATGCTGTTTTGTTGTTCAGTAACAGTCTCACTTGAACTCTCATGTTCTAAAAGAAAAACAGTGTTGAGGCAACTGTCATAAGGTATGAAATACAAAAATGGAAGACTGTTGGATAAAAATAAATCTTGAAACATAAAAAGATTGAAAACTTCGGAGTTGTTGTAAAATCTGTATGCATTTTTAATATATTTTATTCATAAAACAATGTTTTAATGTAATGTCTTCATTCATGTTACAAACCTTTACATTGACACTTGCAAAACCAAAACAAAAAATTAACATGTAAAGTACAATGATAAAATCGAATTGACGCTGACACATGCAAAGGAAAAAAGGGAAGTGAAAGCATTTGAATGTTCTATATTTAACAAGTATGAAACATGACAATGTTTGCTTCATTTAATTTTAATAACATTCATTTCATGAAATTTTTATGAAGAAAGTGTATGTAGTAAGTTATAGGACAAATAGAGTGAGTCAAAAGTACCATAACGCAGCATCACTGATGGCTAAGAGTGTCATGCTTCATAAACTGCACTTTACATTAATTTTTAATTACTTTAAGATCTTATGTGGTATTTAAAGAAATATTTCATTAAAAACGAATATGGGAAAGTAATTTTGATTCTTACTTTTGGCAAACTGTTGGAAAAGAGAAAGGCAAAGGCGGCCCTCCTGTGTAGCCTGTTTTTTTGACTTCCCCACAAAACGTCTAGCGAGCCCAGCAGTCCCATAGGTGAAAGTGGAATGGCCTTTACTGTGTTTCTTAAAACACATTACTACTATATGCCACCCATGTTGGTAATTCAGAACATTTGCCTAGAGAAAAAAAATTAACATGCATTAGCAATATATATATTAGCAATTAAAACTAAACAAAGTACAAACCCACATACAAGAACATACTTATAACCTATATAGTGGGTTTAAGAACATACTTATAACCTATATAGTGGGTTTAAGAACATACTTATAACCTATATAGTGGGTTTAAGAACCTGTAGAAAAA
Source organism: Dendrophyllia cribrosa (assembly GCA_024195265.1). Lineage (NCBI taxonomy): Eukaryota > Metazoa > Cnidaria > Anthozoa > Scleractinia > Dendrophylliidae > Dendrophyllia > Dendrophyllia cribrosa. The sequence continues at coordinate 578,077 of JAJLRJ010000013.1, forward strand.
ACTTTGGCACTTAAACACTCACTACATGAGAAGGTGTTGAGGCTAAACATTTAAACAGGTTCTCATTTGGTACATCTTGCAGTGTGTCAGGCATGACGAAACTGAAATAAATCATGACCTAGAGCATTGTGTATTTGCTTAGACAATAGTTATGTTTCTTATTACTAGAAGATTTTTAGGTTTTAACTTGGTAAAACTCTAGATTGTTATATGCAGGTTTTTACTTTTATATATTATAATTAAACATGGATGTTCACTCAGTGAAGTATTTGCTAATTTTTTTAACAAAAATTTATTCTTAAACATTTGAGTAGAAGAGAGGATAATTAAAAAGTTCTTTTGGAACTGATCTGTACAAAGAATGTCACTACCACAAAAAGTGTACACTTAAGTCTCTCAGTCAACATCTCATCTTATGAATAAACATTTTCTTATCAGCAACATTGCAAACTTTGACTTACATTAAGGGCCCTTTAAAATATTAAAAATATACAGAAAAACATGAGATGGTATTCACTATGTATTTGAACTATTATTACTAATATTATTATTATTTTTTTTATTATTATTATTATTATTATTATTATTATTATTATTATTCCATTATTTTGCAGGCCAGGATATTTATTGTAATTGCACTGACTTCCTATATATGTGAGAGAACGAATTTTGGGTAACTTATAATTACCCTACTCTCCAGCATCTTTCTTTGCTGGGTGGGATGCGTCTTCTTTTTCTTTTTTAATTTTTCCCAGTCAAATGTTTTTATTTCAACTTCCCCCCAACAGATTTTGCATCTCTTGCATGCATTGGGTATGAAGCTCGAGCAGGATGTACATTTCTGTAAATAAATAGACCAAAATCCGAATTAATCTTTTCATCTAAAATGAAAAATCAACCTTATGATTAACACACTATTAACACAACTTAATATTTACACTTAAATGTCATTAATTTTCAAAGGAAATTATTGTTTAAATGTACCAATAATTTATAGCCAATCATGTGTAAAATATAAATTTTTACAAAAATAGATATTGAAACACTTTTGTGTGAAAATCTACTGGTATTTTTTTCTGGAGAGTTAATTTCATCACAGCCCAAACATGAGTAAACCCATATCAGAAATACAAAAAGTTATGTCAATGTCAAAGTCACATGAAAAAAAATTTGATTTTTGGAAGTGTGCACTTGTTACTAGACATCAGGCACAATGGCTGTTTACCTGTACAAAAGTACTAAAGATCAGCACGCCTTAAGACAAATGTTTGTGTTCTCATTTATATAAAAATATATATGGTGGATCTTGAGAGGCTCGTAAGGGTTACTTTTCAGATCGGTACAAAACGTTGCCCTCCCCCCCTCCCCCCTCTGGACCCCATCTAGAACCTCATCTGGACCCCCATCTGGGCCCCATTTAGACCTCTTCTGGACCCCCATCTGGATCTCCATCTGGACCACCATCTGTTCGGTACAAAACATGGACCCCCCTTCTGGACCCTCTTTTTCTTCCAAGAAAAGGCCAAATAACTGAGTTGTGAATAAATACATAGTGCAGATTTGGGAAGAAAGGGGAAAAAATAATATAAAAATTGACATGAACAGAAGATAAATTGAAACAACTGGGCAACTGGAATAGGAACTGAAGAGTGCTATAAAATATTACAACATTTTTCCTGCCTTTACAATTGCACCATCAGCTAAAATAAAAATAACTATATTTAGAGAGGAAAGCCACATCAGCCGCAGCTGGTTTTCATGCAGGTCCTCTATCGATCCTCCAGATCAAATTGGAATTTAGAATGTTGGTTTTTGAGGAGAGGGGAAAACCGGAGTACCCTCAGAAAAACCTCTCAGAGCAAGGAGAGAACCAACAACAAACTCAACCCACATATGACGCCGGGTCCGAGGATCGAACCCGGGCCACATTGGTGGGAGGCAAGTGCTCTCATCACTACACCACCCCTGCTCCCCACAATGTAACTTAATTACTACCACAATGTAACTTACTACCGCTGACCAATTCTTACCTGGCTTTTAAAAATGGAGGTTAGTGTTTTTCAGGGGTGCTTACCATTAAGCCAAGAAAACTGATATTTTCAGTTGGAAAGCAAATGGTACGGTTGATTTTCCGAGAATTCCGGTTGGAACAAGTGGACAACCTTCAGAGGTTGTCCCGCGATTCCGGTTGAGACGATTCGATTGGAAATTTCCTTACCATTTGAATTTAGAACAAATTCAAATCACTAAATCGAGTTAACGGTCTGGGTACCAGGACGGAGAAATGGAAAATTTAAATGGTAAGTGCAAGTCTCGTCAGTTGGTCAGTAAATTTGGAAAATCGCTTACCATTATGTAACGGTCATCCAAACCATTTCTTGGTGTATGTACTCGGTGCACCTCATATTGACCTCATATTTTCACATTTCTGGATGGCTTCTTTTGGTCGCTCTTGTAATGAGACTTATAATATGACTGGGTCCATTCAACCACTATAATATCTTTGATTGAAAATTAAACTACATATCATTATTTAATTACCTTTTGTGAACCTTTTTTTGGCAGTTGCACATCCTCTTGCTCGTCTGATATTGTAGCATCTAAAAATGAAGAAACTATAATTATGAACTAGCCAAGGACATGAACTGTCATGAGAGAAAGCACAACAAATCATTGGCTTGAATGGGGTTTGATTTACCTGATCAACTTCAATTATGTACAATTGAAGGACTTTAAGTTAGTTGGAAATAATTTTTGGTACACATGCTAATATTATAGTTCTCATGTAAGAAACATTATATTGGGTGTTATATTTTGGGGGCAAATTTTGAGTTTTTAAAATTTGTATTTCTATTTTAGTATTATTACTCTTTCTCAAAGCCTTGTTCAGATTTCTTTTGTTCGAATAAATAAGGTAAGGTCACTCGGGAAGCCCACACACCTGTGACAGCCTAAGGTACATTGTAATTAACCCAATTTTTAAAGCATGAAGTAACTAGGGGTATTGCTATACCTGATGGATAATAATAATAAAAACTTTATTTCTGTGTCAAGAAAAAATATAGCAGTTACCCACTAAGTAAGGACACCTATCTAAACTGTCTAAATAATTATGCAAGCTAAATTACATAAATAAATAATATATAAGTAGGATTTCGTATAAAACTCCATTACATAAAATCTTATAATAAAATATTAATCCAAATGTAAAATGTGTACAAACTAAGAATCACACAGGACACAACTTTCACAATCGTATGTAATAAGGCTAGTTAGATCTAACTGTTTTCTGATTAGATTCTTAAAAGTTTCTAGAGTAAGTAGTTCCCTTGCATTTGCATCTAACTTGGACCAGAGTACTGGTCCCAGATATCTCACTGAGTGTTTTCCAAAACGCGTGGTATTAACCCTAGGAATTACAAACTCTTTAGTTCTTAAATTATATATACTTGGTAGTGTTATAAGAAAATAATCTACTTATGTAATCTTGGCACAAGTCCCAGTCTTAACCTTGAACATAAGTATTGCTATATCTTGCAATCTTCTATGCAAAGTAGGTAATTTAGCCCATCTCAGGTGTGTCTCATAAGATGAATTGTCATCACAAAAAATAGCCCTGCAGAGACCTCTCCTGGACCCTCTCAAGTTTTCTATTATCACTAGCCTTACAGAAATTCCATACTGTGCTACAATATGTTAAATACGGGAGAATAGCAGCTTTATAAAGTTGCAACTTGGCTCTTGTGGGTATTAAATTCCTTAACCTTCTGATAACCCCTACCCGCTGGCTGGTTTTCTTACATATGTTACTTATATGATCAGAAAAAATTAGTGCTCTGTCAATATTAACACCTAATAAAGTGATGTTATGAAAGGATTCAATCATTGTTATGAAAAGATTCAATCATTTTCGTGGAAGTGCCACGATTTCCGAAGGCGACTCAACCAAATCCGAAGAGAACCCAATCTATTCCGAAGATATCCGAGGTATTTCCGAAGAATATGGAAGTTTCCATGGACCTCAGACCTCTGTAATTGTTGTGTTCAGAATGATAAAAACCTTCAAAAAAGTGCCATATTTTTATGAACGTAACTACATTTTAAATTATATCATGCAATCAGTTAAGGCTGATAGCTCAAATCTGTAAGTCAGGCGTGAAAAATTGTTCCATAGGCGTGAGATCAGTTTTGGACTTACAGGCATGAGACTTGGCAGGTCTACCATTTATACACCTCAGGGTACAGAGACGGGGAAGAAGATAACAATACAATGGCAGAGACCAGGTGTGAAACCAGCATTTCAGGTTTGAAAGACAAAAACACTACTATCCACTTTACCACCATGGTAATGGTAATGGTAACGTCGTGGTAAAGAGGGCAAAGATACAAGTCCTCTTTTACAATATTTTGCAGAAGGCTCGGACGTCAGCATACAAAGGGCGCCGCTGCCTGCGGCTGTCGGTCCATTTAATTATGAGCCTATTGAAGATAGACCACAACACTGGGGAGTACGTCCCCTGCTCTTTTCGAATGCAGTCTGTGCAGTCTCCACTCTGTTTCAATAGACTATTTTGGTTATTTTGGAATTGATGTAGAACTAGCTTGTTGTGGAGCTTATGTGGGGAATCATCAAAAAAAATTTTCATGTGAAAGAATTCCTCGCTTAATCCTCGACTGCAAGCTTGTTTATCCAGAATACCAAATGGCTCAAACAGCATAGGGAATATTTCTTGAGTTTCCAAGCATAAAGTATAAAGGTCTTTTTTTATAATTTTCAATTGAGCCTTTTGATCAAATCCCATGCACATTATTCCAAGATATACAAAATTAACCAAAAGGCCAATAAATTTGACCCCATTAATGTTGTGCTATACAATGTGAATGTTTTGGCTAAATTCTACCTTCTGCTACAAACAGTCAACAATATTTTAAAATCACATAAGACTTAAGCTTATATAGCTGTCGATAAAATTGTTTTCTGCAACCGTTCTCTACGTTTAAACGAATGATAATTTCCAGTGCGCCCTATATCATGCCATAGAGGAATAGAGGAATCACAAAGAGAACGCGAGGAAATCTTTTGGAACGGCAGAATCAGTGGTTGCAGAAAATCCAAAGAAGCCTCGCTGGTCGCATCAAAATACAGTGCTCTTTTAGCAAATCCAAAGCACAAAAGCTCGCGTGCACGTGCGCGAGCTCTGTTAAAATGGGAATATCAGCCTAATCGCAAGTGAAATCAACATTGAACCAATATCTACTCTATTTTTCTTTGATATAACTTCGATAAAAGTTAACCTTCATATTTTAGAATTGATAACATTAGCATATGAATAGTGAATAGTAGAAAGGTATGGCGGAGACATTCATGAATATTCATGAACTATATTGTCCAATTAAATTATCATATCTAATATAACCTACCGAATGCATAAAGCCAGTGTATAGAGATTAAAAATGTGAATAACAATTATTACCTTCTAGTACGTTTGATGCCATATGTAAGCTTGATTGTGAACAAGAAAACCGAAAAAATATATATCACAGCGACCGATTCGTATTCACGCGGGAGCAGGCCTACCCAGTCCATCGTGGGCGCCGCGGTCAAATAGAATGAAGAGATATACTTCATTTGGACGTATATGACAAGTTAGGATAATACTCCTTTTGGACAGGAGATCGTGTTGAAATATCGCATTGACTTTCACAAGTTTAAAATATCTTCTTAGTTTTTACATTCTTTCGCTTTTGTCATTTTTTAGCTTTTGTAATTTGTAACTTTTTTATTATCTATACTCATTCGCTTTCTTCACTTACTCTATCCGTTGAAGACAACAGGACGGTTGTCGAAAGCTCATCGTTTTTTAAACATTTTTAACCAGAGAACCCCCGTCATTTTTATATGGGAGTCCCCCCCCCCCCCCCCCCCCCCCCCCCCGGGTGTTTTATTATTTACGATTTCTGAGTTAGTGTCCGACGGCAAGAAACAAACCAAGTTGTGATGTTTTGCCGGAGCAATTATTAAGTTTGGAGTAATTACTTTTTGATGGCAGCGGTGTTACTGATAAAACGACTTCATTGTAATTTCGGTAATCATGTTGATTTACGCTCTGTCAGTCTTGGATTCAAGAAACAATACAAGTTCTGATGTTCTGCTCGGAGCAATTAAGTTTGGACAGAAACCCTTTAGTGGGTTGAAACATATAACGCGCATTCACAGCTTCCGATGTTTTGCTCAGTACCATATTTGGAAACTGCTAAGTCCCTTGAGATTGGAAGCATGTTGTTCTAGCGAGTTGATTGGTTAATATTTTGATCTTGATTTTCCAAATATGGCGGTAACAACTTCTTAGCAAATTGAATCGGAAGCTTGTTTTGAAGGATTGATTTGCATATTCGTCTGAGAAATGCATCGCATGATCTTAGCCTCCTACGCGCGCCGTAGTGTCTACCCTCCTACGCCTCCTACGCAAGGGCCCGGATGCAGTTGGATGTGTTGCCAAAACTTGAAAGTTCAATATTTGACAGTCCAAATTCTGAAAATTCAAGATTTGGCCAGCCAACCAATGAATTTTGCCAAATCTTGAATTTTCAATATTTGGCAACTCGCACAGCGCTTTTGTAGCTGCGAGCTCTCTCTGACGTATAAATACGCTTTTGTGTGTTATCCAATTATCGCACCAGATTACCCGCCGGCCGGACGGAGGTTGGTTGTGTCTGTTGACGATATGCAGTGAGAGCAGACACAAAAAGATATAGGACGAGCTGTCAGAGATGTCTGATAACTGTTGCCTGAACAGCGTGACAAGGTTACCCGCCGTAAACACCGGGGGTGGGGGGGGGGGGGGGGGGGGGGGGGTTACTCCCATATATGAGCTATATAGGTATATGTGCTGCTGTGAAGGGTATGGTTTTCAGGTAGTTTTATAGATCAGAGATTTTTGGTATAGAGTAGGGTATCATTTCCCGAGAAACTAATCTATTGCGTGAAGAATTTAGTCTAAACAAGGTTTACTGGCAAATGGCATTTCAAAATCGGTACGGCGGGCAGTAGGGCATTTTTACTGACCCCTGTTAACTAATAACAAAGAAAGCTTCATAAACGAACGAGGTTCTGGAAAATAGAGAGTCTGGAATAGGTCTAGGATAGGGTAGAGTTTTTCGGTGTTTGGTCTAGAATAGGGTTGCAAAATGCAGCTAAAATGGTCTAGTATAGGTTAAGGGTCTCAGAGTCTCAGCGGCACACCCAGCCCAAAAATTTGCAGAGTACCCCCCCCCCCCCCCCTCTCCGGGAGTAAATACAATATAATTTTATTTCAAGCACGTACAGCAAACACAATTGATTGAGGACGGGTGTGTCCATTGTAACATATGCACTACTTAATTCGTCTTTTGTAAGTATGTAAATTGCCATCTTAGCGCAAGTTAATTCATCTTTTTAATGACCTTGTATATTGATCGATTATTTTATATCAAGTTTTAAATGTAAAATTTTAGATAGTGAACAATTGTAAATTTTAAACTCATCTAAGCATAATTTATATTTATTTTTACTTATTTAGTGTCCACAATTAGCTAGTAAGCTAAATACTCTGACACTTAAAATAAAGTTTACTACGACTGCGCGACTACTACTACAAAACAAATTTACAGTTTGGAAAGAGTTTGGAAAGGGTGGTGGTGGGGGGGGGGGGGGGGGGGGGGGGGAGAGTTCGGATGTCAAGCTTGCCTAAGCAGCGTGACAGTTCAATATTGATTGATCAGTGATTGAAGCTATCACACCCTTCGCTCTTGCGAAAATTATACAGTACCCGAGACAGGAAAGCACCATGAACTCCATATTAGAGGTAATTTTTAAACCTAATTTTCATTAGAAAATATTTTAATTAGGATAATTGTGAAAAACAAACAAGACGACGGCGTCGATTTAACTTTAAGAGCTGAAAGCTGCTACTGGCCGTAAACACAGCTTAACGATCACGGCTTTTGAGGCGCTGTTCGATCGGTTGCTTCGATCTGTGTATGCAAGAAGCAATATTCTAATGAAGCTTTTGTTTAAATCATCAGGCTCGTTAACTTTTCGGTAATGGTGGTGTTGTTGTCAGTCCGCAAAGCAGCCAAACTTGTTTAGCTTTCAAAACCAAAAAAAATTGAATCTTAAGGCTTATATGTAATATAATTAACTTAAGCATTGCGCGCATAAAATAGCTTTCCGAGCACGAAAAGCTATCGGACTTTCAAGTAGCGAGTCCAAGGGTGGTAACACTATAGATGTCAAGATGTTTTACGAGATGTTATATGGAATTCTTTGCAACTACTTCGTGAACGTTCGGCCGGGCGTTATGTTTTCCTGCAGAGAGAAGACAGCGGTTAACGGTATTGATTTGTTATTGTTTTTATTCAAAAACTCCAATGTTTTTGTGAGAGAAAGCAGACGTTTCGCCAATGCTGCCTTTGTCAGGGCATACAACAAAACACTTTCAAGTTTGTCGAGTTTTGCCCTGGCGAAGGCACAGCATGTTTCCAACGAGTGTTTGCTCGCACAACTGATGTCATCCGTGCGCGAAATAGGGACCTTAAGCACCGAAAATTTTGACGACGCGGACGTCTTACCGGAAGTGGCGATCCTAGTGTCCAGGCTCTGTTGGTCATATCTTCACGTCAAATCTCCCGTCGTGTTGTCCGCGCGGACGTCAAATCAGCAATTTTCACGTCGTGAAGAAAACGTGAAGTTTATTGCTTTTTTTTTTTCAAAAATGGCCTCTTTCAAAGAAACCAGAGATTTATTGGTGGACAGCTACATCAACGGCGATATCGACGAAGACGAATTTGTTGTTCTTTACGAAGCCAATACTTCCAAAAATCCGGTTTTTCCGTACGAAAAATACGACAGATTTGATCTTGACGCAATTGACCCTGCGGAGTGCAAGGCCGAATTCCGGTTTGAGAAAAGGGATCTAACTCAACTTGCAGAAGCCTTGGGGATCCCAGAAGTGTTTGTTTGCGATCAAAGAAGTGTGTGTGATGGATTGGAGGGCATGTGTATAGCTCTGCGGCGGTTTGCATACCCTTGCCGGCTCAGTGACATGATTCCCAGATTTGGTAGGCCTGTACCAGAAATCAGCATGATTTGTTCGAAGGTAGTGGACTTCATTTACGATGAACACCACCAACGCCTTACCCAGTGGAACAACAATTTGTTAAATCCAAATTCAATGGAAAGATACGCTGATGCTATCCATCAGAAAGGCAGTGCGCTGGGGAATTGTTTTGGTTTCATCGACGGCACAGTGCGTCCGATTAGTCGCCCAAATGAACATCAAAGACTGCTGTATAATGGCCATAAGAGGGTCCACGCACTGAAATTTCAGTCAGTTGCTATTCCAAATGGAATAATTGCTCACCTTTATGGTCCTGTAGGTGAGTGCTCTCATGATTATGTTTGTATGTTTTATTTACACTATACCATGCGGACCACCGTGGAAACACCTTTTTTCAATCTACGCTTTATAATTTTACCTATTTTTCAAATTTATAATATAAATTTACTAAATATGGTTCTACTTGGGATATCAGAAGAATATTTTGTTTAGTTAGTTTTTAAATTCTCTTCATTCTTAGAGGGTAAGATGCATGATGCAGGTATGCTCGTGGAATCAAACTTCAACAACTGGAGCACAATGCTATTTCAAGAACAGGGGAACCACTTTGTCTATATGGAGATCCAGCGTACCCCCTACGTGTACATTTACAAGCACCATTTCGTCATGCTGTTTTGACGCCGCAGATGCAGCTATTTAACAGTTCAATGAGTGCTGTGCGAACATCTGTGGAATGGCTGTTTGGCGATATTTTGAATTACTTTAAGTTTCTTGACTTTAAAAAAAATCTGAAGATTGGTTTAACCGCAGTGGGCAAGATGTACACAGTCTGTGCAATTTTGCGTAATGCTTTGACATGTTTGTATGGCAATCAGACCTCAGACTTTTTCAACCTCGAGCCTCCAACCCTGGAAGAATACTTTTTCTAGGTTGATAGTGTACTTGGTGTGTGTGGGTGTGTGTGTGTTACCAGTTACCAGGAAACAGTTTTTGCGACATTTTCTGCAGGCCCGGCTGCCGTCTGACCTTGCATGAATTCAGAATTAATTTATGAACATAAATTTGAAATGCAAGTGTACGTATACGTATATAAAAACCATTTCCAGTTATACACGTCTTGTGGCCATGATGGTTTAAATTTGTTTTTGGTTCAAAATTTTTCAAACATTAGTTTAATTTTTATTTTCCTTTGTGCAGTACAGTAACCACAACAAATTTGGATGGCAAGATACACACACCACAATGTAAATATTTTGATAATAAATAAATATACTTCAATGTTGTTTAAACTTTAAATAATTTATAATTTAAATAAGTGCACAATAAATTTCCATTTGGTATTTTATTGGGACATTACAATTTTGTAAATAAAAATACATGAACATTGTTTTCCTCCAAGTGAATCCAAAAAGTCAACTTATTTTAATGAGGCAGTAAATTTTGTAAATAAGAATGTACATAAACATTGTTTGCCTCTAAGTTAGATTGTATTCCACAAATTTTGTAAATAAAAAATGCCAATGTTGTTTACTTTGCAACTTTCTCATGAAACATATAATTCTAATATAGCAGAGAAAATTCAATGACCTCTTGTCCACCTTGAAATGAGGTCTGGAAATTCCAGACAACTGGATGGCAACTTGGCCCCACTTAGCACTTCTTTGGGACGTGCCCTTTTTGGTTGAGAAAACTTCCAGAGCAATTATCTCCCGGCTGAGAAGAGTGTCATGCTCCTCCGTCCAGACCATGGTTTTTTTTACTCTGCAAATTAATTAAGAAAGTTCAAATTAATACCTGTTTACACTTTAATGTGCTATCAAATTGATAGCATTCTCCATCTTAGAATCCAGCATTTTAATATATACAGTACACTTTACTCGTCTTAGCTGGTTGTGCAAGAACTAGGGAAATTTTAATTTTAATTTTGTAAAACAGCAGACTGCGCAAAGCAGTGACACTGAAATAGCAGATTGAAAAAAAATATATAGTGATGGCAATATATCTGTTTTTAATACCAAGACGTTAAGCTAAGCCATAGGGCCTGGCTAAACAAGGAAACATTGTCGCAAATCTTGCTTCCCGGACGCAAGGAAATGTTATTGAATCCAGTCAAAAACATTCTTGCTTCCCGGACGTAAAACAAATGTTTCCTAATTTAGCCACAAGAAACGGCAAACCATGCTTTCGCAATAATGTTTTCTAGTTTAGCCAGGTCAATTCTTATGAGCTTTCGTGTGATGATCGATCGCCATATTCATGAATGCAGCGAAATATAAAGCTTACCTTCTCTATTTATCACTCTATTTTCTCTCAAGACTAAGCTAACTGTTCAACTTATCACTTACCCAGGCACTTTCGACGGCGTCTCCACTATTTGTACTTCTTCGCTCATTTTAGCAGTCCCATTAACCTGTACTTAAAACACCACAACAACAACAAAAAAGCCAGTCTCGTTCGCCGGCGTACGCGTCTTCCCAGGTTTTTTGCTTAAGTTACAAATCAACACGTCAAATGACGTGACGCGTGACGTTTCGTTCCAGTCCTCCACGGCTACTTTGGTTCACGTTCGCGTTATAAAATTTTCGGTGCTTAAGGTCCCTATTGACTGAGTGGGAGGGCCGGACGGGAAAATATTTGGCTCGAGGTGTACGGACCGAGCGCTGAGCGAGCCTTGACCGATAGTGTAAAAACCTGCCAACTCACGGGTGACGTAAAATAAAGAAAACAAAAGGTACTGAAACAATAAAGTGCAAGACAACAAGGGTAGAAAACAAAGAAAAAAGTCACAGGCTTTTACACCAAGGTATAAAACCCTCCGACCCGACCTAACTCAGTCAATAAGTATTTTATAATATGACTAGAAAGTACAAGAACAGTCGTGTGATAAAAGTAAAGTGCGATCATTGAAATCAAACATACTGTATTAATCTGAGCAGTGACTTTGAATTTTGTGTAGGTGTAAATATCGAATGGCCGTCGAATGGACAATGGACTACGGACTATCGATAAATAAGTATTGCCTCACTATTGCCCATTTCTCACTCCAACCAGAAACCTTGGCATCTATGAAGGCTGCCAAAATACTCCAAAAATCCTGAAGTATTTTGTCACGTGACACAAAATGAAATGGTGTTTTCAGAGGTTATTTCCAGTGATTAATTGCAGGTCTGTAGCCGTGTTTGTTTTCAGAGGTTATTTCCAGTGATTGGCAGCCATGTTTGTTATCAGAGGTTATTTCCAGTGATTGGCAGCCATGTTTGTTTTCAGAGGTTATTTCCAGTGATTGGCAGCCATGTTTGTTTTCAGAGGTTATTTTCAGTGATTGGTAGCCATGTTTGTTTTCAGAGGTTATTTCCAGTGATTGGCAGCCATGTTTGTTTTCAGAGGTTATTTTCAGTGATTGGTAGCCGTGTTTGTTTTCAGAGGTTATTTCCAGTGATTGGCAGCCATGTTTGTTTTCAGAGGTTATTTCCAGTGATTGGTAGCCGTGTTTGTTTTCAGAGGTTATTTCCAGTGATTGGTAGCCATGTTTGTTTTCAGAGGTTATTTCCAGTGATTGGCAGCCATGTTTGTTTTCAGAGGTTATTTCCAGTGATTGGTAGCCGTGTTTGTTTTCAGAGGTTATTTCCAGTGATTGGTAGCCGTGTTTGTTTTCAGAGGTTATTTCCAGTGATTGGCAGCCATGTTTGTTTTCAGAGGTTATTTCCAGTGATTGGCAGCCATGTTTGTTTTCAGAGGTTATTTCCAGTGATTGGTAGCCGTGTTTGTTATCAGAGGTTATTTCCAGTGATTGGTAGCCATGTTTGTTTTCAGAGGTCAGAGCTGGTTATTTCCAGTGATTCAGATAGCCGTGTTTGTTTTCAGAGGTTATTTCCAGTGATTGGCAGCCGTGTTTGTTTTCAGAGGTTATTTCCAGTGATTGGTAGCCGTGTTTGTTTTCAGAGGTTATTTCCAGTGATTGGTAGCCGTGTTTGTTTTCAGAGGTTATTTCCAGTGATTGGTAGCCGTGTTTGTTTTTAGAGGTTATTTCCAGTGATTGGCAGCCGTGTTTGTTTTCAGAGGTTATTTCCAGTGATTGGTAGCCGTGTTTGTTTTCAGAGGTTATTTCCAGTGATTGGTAGCCGTGTTTGTTTTTAGAGGTTATTTCCAGTGATTGGTAGCCGTGTTTGTTTTCAGAGGTTATTTCCAGTGATTGGTAGCCGTGTTTGTTATCAGAGGTTATTTCCAGTGATTGGTAGCCATGTTTGTTTTCAGAGGTCAGAGCTGGTTATTTCCAGTGATTCAGATAGCCGTGTTTGTTTTCAGAGGTTATTTCCAGTGATTGGCAGCCGTGTTTGTTTTCAGAGGTTATTTCCAGTGATTGGCAGCCGTGTTTGTTTTCAGAGGTTATTTCCAGTGATTGGTAGCCGTGTTTGTTTTCAGAGGTTATTTCCAGTGATTGGTAGCCATGTTTGTTTTCAGAGGTTATTTCCAATGATTGGTAGCCGTGTTTGTTTTCAGAGGTTATTTCCAGTGATTGGTAGCCATGTTTGTTTTCAGAGGTTATTTCCAATGATTGGCAGCCGTGTTTGTTTTCAGAGGTTATTTCCAATGATTGGCAGCCGTGTTTGTTTTCAGAGGTTATTTCCAGTGATTGGTAGCCGTGTGATTGACAACCGTGTTTTATCAGAGGTTATTTCCAGTGATTGATAGCCGTGTTTGTTTTCAGAGGTTATTTCCAGTGTTTGGTAGTCGTGTTTGATTCTGGCTGAATCTGAAACCGTTGTTCAAATGAAACGAACACATTTCATCATGTGTCACGTGGCAAAATACTCCACGATTCTTGGAGTATTTAAGCAGCCTTGACCAGGCTCTTCTCGGCCAGACCCGCCATTTTGAATTGAACAAAGCGGAGAAGGCCCTGGGACGAGATTGAAATAAACCAAATTGTGCTTACAAATTGTCAGTTTACTCCATCGTTTGATCGTTTGCCAGGATGACCGCCGCCATATTGAAAACCGAGAAAACCCTGGGGACGAGGAGGATTGAGGATTCGCTTGTATTTTATGGGTTTAACATTTCCATATTAAATTTCTTTCTTTCAGCTCGCGTTTCTTCTGCTTCTGGGCATGTCCCAGTTGTGGGCCTATCCCACAGGCCCACCATTGAGTAGGTGCGAAAGCATGACTCCTTTTCATGGGGACCATCAGCCGCAATCAGTGGTAGCACCATTTCGCATCTCTGTGTCCAATAATTCCTACAGCGCTGGCGTGAATCTCACAGTGAATATCACAGGATCAAACAACAAGACTTTCAAAGGATTTATTTTGCAAGCTCGGGGCATTGAGAGTTCAGTGGCGTGGCCAGTTGGAGAATTCACTGAAATCCCTGATGGTATGTGTATAATTTCTCTTTTGAAAGCCACCCTTCGATGATTCAAGTTTGGCAGCCAAGAATGTCACTCCTGATGCTACGCACTGCTACCGTTGTTGTGTTACACCTTGCTAAATTGAAACGAAAATTTTTGTATATATATAAAAACTTAAAACTACATCCGGTGTTGTAGTTCAGTGAGCCAACTTTTTTTCGTGATTTTCCTCTTAAAGCTTACTGTACATCTGTCGGAGTGTTATCACTGTCGGATGCCATTTCCAGATTGGACCTCGAATCGGAAAGGGTTCGTGTGCTCGGATAATTCCAAGAGGAATTGCCGATTGTTTAAATTTCTGTCTGGTCAGAATAGACCTTTCCCGCATTCCACTCCAGTGAGCATACACAATGAAACGAGGTCGAGGCTTGGGTGGACAGTTTCATACAAATCACTGTATTTTGTCCACCCCAGCCTCGAGTTGGTGCCTTTGTTCACAGGAATGCGGGAAAGGTCTATTATATCTGTATGAAGATTTGTTACAATTGTCTTACTATTTTCTCTCTCGTTTTTCAGATGCGCAGACTATATTTTGCTCTGGTGGAGATCCAAAGGTGATAATCCATTTTAAAAAATGTGGGGGACAATGGGTCGGGAGCCCGAGAAAATAGGGGGGCGGGAGAGGAAAGGGCGGGAAGAGGGAGAGAAATGCTAAACGCGGGGCGGGAGCAATGCGTAAAAGGACGGGAGTCGGGAGAAAAAGGCACGGGAAAGGGGAGGTTCTGACCCCCTGTCTCCCTCCCCCCCCCCCCCCCCCCCCCCCCCCCAAAAAAAAAGGCAGATTTTACTCCGAAAAGGTCTATTTGAACTAATAAATTTCATTCTTCTCTTTTTCAGAACACAGTTGCGCATAACAATCCTAATTCAACTACTTCTCGCCAGTTTACATGGAAGGCGCCCGCAAAGGGGGCTGGAAATATAACATTTGTGTAAGAAAGCGTTTAGCTTAAAAGTAGAAGTTATGCAGTTAAGAGAAAAACAGTTTCGGATGGCTAAAGGCACTAAAATAGATCTAGTTCAAAACAAAATATAGGTTATTGAAAAGTAACTCTGAATTTTACATGAAAGCGGTTATTTGGTTCGCTTATCCCCAGAGCCTGACACTGGTAAGTTGTTTTGTAAATTTTTTCTAGTAGAGTTATTTGTTCGGAAAATATTTTTGTAGGCGATGAATTTTGCGAATTTTTTTGGGTTCGAAAATATTTTCTCATGCCGTACAGAAGTTGTACAAATTGCTCGTTTCACTAATTCCGCTGGTCAGGGAGCACGCGCTCAGGATCTAAAAGCAAGATGGCGGCTGGTTCTTTTCGCGCCAAAAATCGTCGTCTGGAGGTGACACATGTCGCTCGTTTCCAACCTATTCGCATATACTTTGCGCGCGCTTCCTACTTGCTCATAGCCGAGCTTTTCTATCTAGAACACCAAAACAGCTCCATCATTGCAGAGAAAAATATGAGCGACTTGGAGCAAATCTAGGTAAGAAAATAATGATATGGGATTCAATCACTTCCCATGTTTCCATTCTATTTGTTCTTTGCGCACAAAAAGATATCACTGGGGCGAATTTCGAAGTATTTCATCATTTCATCTTACTTTATAAGCTTAAATCGTAGGACAAAAATTATCCGATCACGTAAAAAGCATAAACAATTTTCGACGATCGATCAAACGGAATAAGAACCATACTCTCTGCTCAGTTTTAATATGAATGCCATCCTCACCGGGGAGGGGAGGGGAGTACTCTCATTGCGTCGACGAAGGAGACGCTTCCTAATCTTGTCGGCTTGGCGGAACGAATCGAGAAAAGTGTCGGTACCAAATCTGCGCCATCTTGAAACATCACAATAGTATCCAGCATGTTTAGCGCGTCGTCTAGGCGGAACGAATCGAGAAAAGTGTCGGTACCAAATCTGCGCCATCTTGAAACGTCGCAATAAGTATCCAGCATTCCCAGCGATTGGAAATCAGGCATCATCCTAGGGAGCTGTGGTTCCGAAATGTCACAAGTGAATAATCTATTTGTCTTGATTTAGTTTCGGATATTTTCTCGATTTTGGAATCGTACGGCTCAATATTTCAATGCCTACTAAAAGTACGCAGTGGAAAAATTGGACGAAGGTTCTTCTCTGGACCAAGTAAGTTGTTGGGTCTCTTTGGAATCAAGCAAGAAGTTATCGGATTTTCCTCGCTACCGTTCTGGTATGTTTTGAATGTTCTATCTTGATTTTGCTGTGGTTCTCTGCCTGATTTGGGAAGCTTTCACCTAAATACCGAAGTCGTTCTTCGTGATGTTCTACGGTACGGTGCAATTCGTTGTACGGTATGTATTGTAGCAATAATTCACTGACCGCCAGGCGAACGCAGATTAACTTGACAGTGCTCGAAATTGCGCCTGTATCGGGCGCATTTGCAACTAAAGATTTCGCAGTTTTGTGACTAAAATTTGTCCAGCTAATAAAGGAATTACATTTAACAGTCTTGTGTCTTACTTGCAACTGGTAGTTGTAATTAATATTTTTATCCGAAAAATCCTGCGAAATTCACGTTGAATGTTGCGTGACTTAATCGTCGATTTCATGCTCCATTAATGCGATGTCCAAGAAGTTAATCACGGCAGCACTTTTTCAGGTTTTCTCAGAAATTTCTCATTTCCGGTTCCGGTATTAGTACGTACATGTACTGAGGAGTATGATTTCAGAATCGGAAAAATAACCGAAATGAAATCAAGACAAATATACTATTTATATGTCGGAAAAATCTGAGACCTTTCGGAGTACACAGCACGGCAGGATTTTGCCCGATCCCACGGCGAAAGCGTGAATTTGTTTGATGTCGGCCCGACGTTTTTGCCTGCGTGACATATGTCGCGACATAGCCCTTTTAAACAGTGGCTGAATTCATTCATGAATCTGAGGTACTAGGTCAAGACGAGGTGCCACGGGATAAGGAGACGCACTATAATCTATGATTACTACTAGTATATAAGCTATATGGGTATGTGCCGCAGTAAAGGGTATGGTTTTTAACCCGTTTAGGCTGGTAAAGGGTATAGAAATCAGAGAGATTTAGTCTAGAATATAGTATCATTTAACGGGAAACTGATCAGTGGTATGAATATAGAGTTTCTGGAAAATATCTAGTCTGAGATAGGGTAGGGATTTTTGGTTCCTAGCCTATATCCAGCTGAACGTGGCCTGGTACAGGGTAAGGGTTTTAGTGTGCCAGCGGCAAACCACCTTCCAAAAATATACAAAGCATCCCCCGGGGACATCATGCCCCAGGGAATCATGCCCATGCAATACTAAGTGATCGCGCGATCGCAGTTTTAAGCTAGGAATTTAGCAATCTTCAAGATCATCGGCAATCATGCAACCATGCAATCATGCATCGGCAGTCATGCAATCATATATCGGCAATCATGCGAACCAGCCTTTAGTTAAGTTTAATTGTTCAGTGTTGACGTTAATTTACAGCGCGACAATCGTTGAGAATTACGCCACGTTTTGGAGAAACGTCAAATCAGATGTGGTTAAGGGACCTCCAGCCGAAAATGTAACAAGAGGGAATCCCACAAACAGCTTTCAGGTGAGCCTTTCAAAATGTTATTTCTGACATCTGAGTGACGTAGAAAATTATAATTCTAAAGGCACGATGTAGAGGCTTGCGTGTTGTCATGGGACATCTCGGGATTATTATAGGATTTAATGGGAGACATTTATCATTCTACGTCGGTCAGTCTCTTCCAACGTTTCCTTTTTTTTCGTTTAAGTTTCTATTTTAAATACGTTGGTAAATCAATTGTTATAAAAAGTATCAAGTAATGTTATCGGTTTTTGTACCTTTTCCTCGAGGTCCAGTGCCACTGCGCATGCACTTATAGGGGGAATCCGTTTCCACATTTTTTTTGCCACATCTTAAGGGTGGTTTTTTAGTGGTTTTTCGTAGCAGCGTGGCATCATTTTCTGAACTGTTGAAATATAATGTGAAATGTAATTTAAAGGATCAGGAGAATAGACAGAATATGTTCTTCTTCTTCTTCTTCTTCTTCTTCCTCCTCCATTAAACTTGCCTCCTTCACTTCTGAAGGATACATTCATCAGATGACTGACTGAATTTCTCGTAGACTACGAGCAGTCCCTCTTTCCCAGCTTAGTTCATCGAGCGAGAAACTAAAAAAACATTGGCGAGTGGGAAATGGCCGCACGAAAACTGAGGATAAGACAAGTCCGCGTGCCTGTCTAACCGCCAGTTTTCGCGCGGCCATTTTCCACTCGCCAATGTTTTTTTCATTTCTCACTCGACGGACTAAGTTGGGGAAGAGGGACTGCTCGTAGTCTAAATTTCTCGTGTTAGTGGAGTCAGATTACAAGCTCGATCCACAAGGATGAACATCACCTCGTGTCTGTTGATGTAGACTGCGTGCAGACGTCTTCTATTTCCTTGGTTTCACACGGAAGCAAAGGAAATAGAAGACGAATGCGCGCAGGCTAGCAACGCATGATAATGTTCAATTCGTTCCTTGGAGACGCGAATAATGGCTTTTTGTTACCTAAAAATCTTATGCTAACTAATTACGAACTGTTAATTTGGGACTCGATAACGTTCCCTCTGCGTCAAAAGGTTATTCGGTTGAACTGCTGGTCCTGACTGTAAACCAAAGCAATCTACTGATGGACCTTCTCTGGATACCAAGTCACCTTGCAGTGAAGGCACCAGACTCTATCGTAAGGGGGAGGGAGGGGAGGGTGGGGTGGAGTAAAAATGTTAGAGATCCCGGCCCCTCCCCTTGATCCGCCACTGCCTTGGAGGAAAAGAAGCGTAACAGTAGTCGACCAATGACATGACCCATCCATTTATTAACAGACTCTGAGTCATACTCCTAGCTACACACAAGTACTAGATTTTAAAGTTGCCATAAATTATGCGGACAGTTCTAACAAGGGTGTCCACTTTTGAACTCAATTGCTTTCAGATAAACAAAATCGGATGTGGAACAACCAAAGGATGCTACTCTCTTCCCTCTGCGTGCAGCGGAAGTGCCGACTGCAATTATTTGTTCACATACAATGTTTCCGGTGAAAATGTTATCATAGAATTGAGTGCCAAGAAGCGCTGGGTTGCAGTTGCGTTTAATGAGAAGAAAAAGATGGTGAGTGTTTGTTAATAATATAATATTAATATAATATTAATGCCAAGAAGCGCTGGGTTGCAGTTGCGTTTAATGAGAAGCAGTTGCGTTTAATGAGAAGCAAATACATGTGATATTCAATTTATTTTATTTTTATTTATTTTTATTTTTTATTCTTACATATTAATATTATATTTTTAGCGTTTTATATATGCGTGTCTATGAAATTGTATTAATAAAGTTTTATAATTTTTTTGTATGTGAATGGCTCTTCGGACTATCGCTTACTAACGACCAACTTTCAACTAGCTTGACAAAAAAATTCAATTATTATACACTATAAAAAAAAAAGATGGTGAGTGTTTGTTGATAATATAATATTAATATTATATTAATATAATATTAATATCATATTAATATAATATTAATGCCAAGAAGCGCTGGGTTGCAGTTGCGTTTAATGAGAAGCAAAAGATGGTGAGTGTTTGTTATGACAGCACGAACGTAATTAACGTTGAAGTCATCGCCATCGTCTATTCCAAATGACCAATACCTTCGAGATAATGTTCATGTTCATATATAATACAAAACAATCTGTGCCCGACTGACTGAATCGCATGATATAATATGACATGACATAATATCACATGAGTGACATGACACGATATAAGACCACTAAATGTAGTCGAAATATAGGTGTCAGACAAAAAAGTATTGGTTCGTCTTCATTTGTGACATTTATATAGATATATATTAGTGGTCTTCTTCAGGGTATGTATATATATATATATATTAATTATATATATTAATTAATATAATATATATATATATTAATTACACGCATTTTGTAGAAAAAAAACACAATTAGTTTGAATTCAATTATAGTTACCATGTGATGTTTTATAATAATCCGTTCACTTTTAGGACCAAATGGATGCCATAATGTGTGCTACTATGGCAACCAACCTGGCGGAATTACGTCATTATTATTCGACTGTTCACAACCTGCACAGACAAGTCCTGGTAAGAATATAAGGTTATATATATTTTATTTTATTCGCGATACTTATTCACAAAACTATCAGATTGCATGGCATTCAATCCACTGAAAATGAGAATAATTAAATAAGAGCATTCCCATAAGTAATCGAGGTTTTGGTTAAACGTTTATGAATTGACGCAGGCACATTAACGTTATCTAGAAAAGTTATGCAGTCGAACCTAAAGTGTGAAAATTCAGATGAAAGCTACTGATCAGTACTTTCCTGTGGTTACTGTTTATTATGCTGTACAAGGTGGTTCTAACTTTTGAGTCTGTGGATGAAATCCTAAAGTGTGACCATTCAAATGAAAGCTACTGATCAGTACTTTCCTGTGGTACTGTTTATTATGCTGTACAAGGTGGTTCTAACTTTTGAGTCTGTGGATGAAATCCTAAAGTGTAAACCATTCAAATGAAAGCTACTGATCAGTACTTTCCTGTGGTACTGTTTATTATGCTGTACAAGGTGGTTCTAACTTTTGAGTCTGTGTGTGAAATCCTAAAGTGTGACCATTCAAATGAAAGCTATTGAGCAGTACTTTCCTGTAGTACTGTTTATTACGCTGTAAAAGGTGGTTCTAACTTTTGAGTCTGTGGATGAAATTCTAAAGTGTGACCATTCAAATAAAAGCTATTGAGCGTTACTTTCCCTTTTTAGACAAAAAGTATTAGTTTTTCAACCTTACTAAAGAACCATTTTTCAGGCTGGCAACAGCGACATATCTCTGGACACAATAGTATTTGAGGATGGTGGAATCAAGTGTGGGTAAGTTAAATTTCTTAGTTTGGTTCACACGTTCTTGACTTGCTAAGCATGCGTATCTAGGGGTTTAACGTTTGTACTATACCGTTGTTACTGTGGTAAGGTAGTTAAGCGATGGTGGTGTTACTCTGGTACAGTACTGGTGTCAATGTGGTACGGTAGTGGTGGTACTGTGGCACGACAGTGGTGTGACTGTGTTGTGCTTGTGGTGCTTGCTGGGATTTTTTCGTGTTCTATTGAGGAAAACCATTATCCGTTAGTTTAACTGGTATAAGCTTGTTCATGTAATAAGTAAAGTGTATTCTGTGTGTGACAAGCGTGGAGACGCGATAATTAGTTTCTGGTCGGATGCGCCAAGCACTGAGTTTTTTTTTTTTGGCTAGATAACTTTATTCAGCAAACAAAAACAATACAGCATATTACACACAAAGAAGCATCATTGACATATTACATCACAATAAATAAAACTAAATAAGTTTTTCGGTTTGATACTTATATTTAAGTTTACTTAAAAATTCTTGTACATCTAATTCTTGATGGTTGGGTTTTTGGTTGTTTTTGATTGTACAGATATTATTTGGCATACTTGTAATTTTAAAGAACCGAGGTTCTGTGGGTGGGCCGTTTTGCCAAAGATAATTTCTAAATCACTTATTGTAAAAGAAGCACTTAGTTATTGGGAGCCCATAAGTGTTTCCAAAGTCGTAAATTTCTGTTGATATTACAAATGTATTTTTGTCTCATTCGAATTTTGAATCCATAATATATATTATTTGACTTTTTTGTGGCAGGTTGACTCGTAAACGCAACTCAACTGCAGCTTACTTTAAGGATCTGACTAAGAAGTTGTATATCATTTTTGCTCGTGGAAAAACATGTACGTATAAACACAGATAGTTTCTATACCATAGAAATCCAAACCAGCTCACCTCGTTAAAGGAACAGTGTCCCTTCTGAATTATTATGGCGTGGAGCTTGCTTTAAGCTTTTTTATTATCTTAAAGAAGAAAAAATCGCCAAAAGTCATAAACACAAAGAAATATGAACTAAAAAGACTGGAAATGATAGAATGGAAACTTTGATTTCTTGACCGCCTGTCACGAAATCAAAGTTGATGCTGTTTTGCACTTTATAATCTTTTTATCCAATTTTAGTTGTATATTTGGTGTTATAATTCAACACTTTGAACACTACCCAAATATGGTCGAAAAGTTAACTATATACGCTATGTCTACATGACGTATATCCAACGATGGAGGTAAACTGATTTCGCATTTTGACAAGAGAATGCAAAAATGACGGACCGGCCTCGATATTCTTTCTTCAAACTGTGCTTTGTTAGCAATGTGTTGAATTATAAAACTATTATTGCGCTTAAGCTTGCGTGATATTGTCTAATTTTAGCCGACTCGGCCTACGGCCTCGTTGGCTAAGAATTAGGCGATATCACGCGCGCTTTCGCGCTATTACAGTTAAACATAACATTGAAATTAAGTCAATACAATTTTGTTATTTCGGAGGGACAGTGTTCCTTTAAGTAACGAACACCTGCAAGTCACCCCCACCCCCACCTTTTCCCCCGTGTTTTGTCAAAGAGAAACAAGCAACTATCTCAGACATATGAAGATCTCCTAAGGCCCTGACCACACGTATACGTTTACGTTCGTAAACGCATATTTTTTTTACAAGAATTTGGTTTTATCGACTGAGTCGATAAGGTAAATTAGTATCACCCAACTAGTGGACTAATGCAAATCCTGCATTTTGATTGGCTACGCTACTAGGGGTCTAATAGTAATAGTCATCGAGTAGCGAAATTCGCCGGTTTTATTTTTCGTTTTATTCCCAAATAAAAATTTCTTCAACTTGCAATTGCTTTTTTTTATTATTGCCTTTTTCTGTCCGACTAGTTGGGTGATACTAAAACAATTAGACCCTTCGCCCTCAAGGGCCACGGGTCAATAGCCCATTCGGCTTCGCCTCATGGGCTATTGACCCGTAGCCCTTTCGGGCTACGGGTCTAATTGTTAATTAGCCACCGTAAAAAGATTCGAGAAAGCTGACGTTTCGAGCGCTAGCCCGTCGTCGGAGCGAATCAAGGGATTGTGGGTAGTGTGTGGTTTTATATAGTAGGTGGAGTTTCGCTATAGGTGGAAATTTGGTGACGTGAAAAACAAATGTAAATTAGTTGAATGAAAAGCGTTCGTTGATTCCGTGGGGTTTGAAAGTGCCGATTTGAAAGATGAATTTTTGTTCTAAGTTTTTACGGCTTTCTGTGTTACCCTGGTGTAGGGAAAGGCCGCAGATTGTCATGTGTTGTGTAGAATGGTTAGTAAGGTAAGGCCTCCCGTCCTCACGTAAACGATGAAAACGGTCACCCTAAACGGATATTTTCGAAAACGCTCTCCAAAGTGGATATTTTCGAAAACGCTGTTTACCCGTTTACGTGTGGACAGCGTAAACGGATATTTTCGTAAACACTGATATCACAGATTCGGACCCAGTCCACAAATAAAGAAAACAGAGCAGATATCCAATATGGCGGACGGTCTGACGCATGCTCAATGCAGATTTGAAGCGTTCATGTATGGTTTTATCGTTTACGTGTGAACAGGTGAAAACGAATGGTAAACGATGGCTGGCTTCGTGTGGACGGGAGCGTTTTAGATAAAAAAAAAATACGCGTTTACGAACGTAAACGTATACGTGTGGACGGGGCCTAGCTAAGATTTCTCAAATACCGTCAAGGCTCTCCGAGCGGACACTCTTGCAAGCGGACAGCTCTACTTACGGCCACCTTGACTAAACTACGGAAGCTTCTAAGGGAAACCCACTTTTACGCTAAATCGGATTTTTTTTTTTTTAAATCGGAGTTTGTTTTTTCGAAAATCGGAGTTTGTTTTTCGAAAATCGGAGTTTGTCTTTTTGAAAATCGGAGTTTATTTTTTTTGAAAAACGGAGTTTGTTTTTTGAAAATCGGGATTTGTTTTTTTATGAAATCTGAGCCAAGTTGGCCCCAGACCATGCGCTGTCATCGTCGTCAAAATGGCGGCTGTTCGCTAATGCAAAAGGTTCCATTGGAAGGAGGTTTGGTTTGTGTGGTCAAGATGTTGCCAATATTGTTGCTGATTGTAAATTTACAACTTGTAGACAGTGTTTTACCTCGCTATGTTCCCTCGCTGCGCTTTAATGTTGGACAGAGATCCCGTATCCTTTTAAAAATTATGTTGTTTTATTTAGCTTGTCAAGCAAGGAAATACAGGGCGACGTCAGTTCGCTAGTTATACCTCTTTACACGACTCTTCCAGTGTAGCTCCAGCTCCATGCACAGCCGCCATTTTGATAGACCACGAGGGCGACGATGACAGCGCATGATCTGGGGCCAACTTGGAATCCAAAAAACGAGCTCAGATTACTCCGATTTCCAAAAAACAAACTCCTATTTTCTAAAAACAAACTCCGATTTTTTAAAATAAAACTCCGATTTTCTGAAAACAAACTCCGATTTTCAAAAACTTAAACTCCGATTTTCAAAAAAACAAACTCCGATTTTCTAAAAACAAACTCCGATTTTCAAAAACTTAAACTCCGATTTTCAAAAAAACAAACTCCGATTTTCGATAAACAAACTACGATTTTCGAAAAACAAACTCTGATTTTGGAAAAACAAACTCCGGTTTCCAAAAAACAAACTCCGATTTTCGAATGAACAAACTCCGATTTAGCGTAAAAGTGGGTGTCCCTTAGAAGCTTCGTACTAAACCCCGTTTGAACTCGTTGGTTACGTGAAGCATTCGCGTAAGCGGCCAGCTCCAGTTACTTACACTTTTCCTTTTTCCCGAGGGTGACGTGTCGACTGTATATCCCAAACACTTGCGATGATGTCGCGAGTCTGAACGAACATTTCCGATGATGTCGCGAGTCTGAACGAACATTTCCGATGATGTCGCGAGTATGAACGAACATTTCCGAAATATGATTCAAGTGTAAAGGTGCAAAATTTCCGAAAGTATTGATCCCGAAAATGCAACCAACTACAAACAGTGATCTTTATAAAAGTAAACATTCCACAACTTGAAGTTTGGAAAAAAAAAGTAAATGTGGTGACAACAGAGAATCACACTCGTACACGAGAATCCTGCAACTTTTACCGGCAGGATCCGCGATTATTTAATCAGCCCAAAAATACTTTAAAAAAATGGATATGAATTTCACCTATTTTCGCTTGCTACAGAGCTCTCCAATCCAACAACTAAAACAAATGCAATTCATGAGACAATGA
The DNA here is from genome assembly GCA_024195265.1 of Dendrophyllia cribrosa. Taxonomy (NCBI): domain Eukaryota; kingdom Metazoa; phylum Cnidaria; class Anthozoa; order Scleractinia; family Dendrophylliidae; genus Dendrophyllia; species Dendrophyllia cribrosa. Next base: position 603,797 of record JAJLRJ010000013.1, read on the forward strand.
AAACCGCTGGAAGAGTTTATCTTTTCTTTGTTTTTAGCGCCTTCTGGAAGTGCCGGATATCATTACGAAAATAAAACCTTTACTCCCGATGAGGTGGACCTCGCTGTTCCTGCAACGTTAGTCGATGAACAAAGTCAAGTCACTGATACGGTGAGATGTGCGGAGCAGTTTTATTTATTTATTGATTGATTCATTGATTCATTGATTCATTCATTCATTCATTCATTCATTCATTCATTCATTCATTCATTCATTCATTCATTCATTCATTCATTCATTCATTCATTCATTCATTCATTCATTCATTCATTCATTCATTCATTCATTCATTCATTCATTCATTCATTCATTCATTCATTCATTCATCCCGACATTCGTTTGTTTTGCAACAGTGGAACCCCGATATAGCGAACCCCTTCAAAACGAAAACTCCGGTATAACAAGCAATATTCTTCAGCCCAGTTATAGTAAAATGTATGGAAAAGAACCCCGATATGACGAACCCCTTTATAAGAATACCCCGGTATAACGAACGATATTCTTCAGCCAAGTTATTGTAAAATGTATGAAAAAGAACGCTGATATAACGAACCCCTTTAAAACGAAGACCCCGGTATAACGAACGAATTTCTTCAGCCCAGTTCTTGTAAAATGTCAGGAAGCCTATAGTTCATAAGCCCCCGGCTTCTATATAGGCTTCCTTGTCACTACCACCTTAAACATTTTGTAGTCTATCGTCTTTTAAAGGAGAAGTTCACTCCAGAAGGCACTCTTTTTTTCTTTCCACTAATAAAAAGTACATATAAAGATAGGATGCTGACCAAAGTTTCAGCTTCTAAAGAGCTTCCAATCCCAATTAAATCCTTGTCCAAAGTAGCCCAAAAATCGTTTTGAATGCCGCCATTTTTTAACCATATTTAGCAGCCTGGCCTTGAAATGTGACGTCATTCCGTCCAACTTGAAGTGACTCGTTTTGTTTACTATACTGAAATCATGGATTAAGAGGGTTATCAAGGGTCCTGGCCGCATTTCACGAAATTCACCGGAATTTTTCTGTCCTTTAATAATTTATGTTTCAGCCCAAAGTTTCTCTTTTCTCGAAACAGAATGAGTTATTTTATATCGACCGGATTTTTTTTTTACCACATCACAGCACCGAACCGGCAACCCGGTTTTCAAGAAAATAATTCTTTACTCCTTAACAAAACAAAGGAAAACTTTTGAGACGGGAAAGGAAAAGGTAAATAAATTCAATCAAACTTAATCTAGCTTTCAACGACGTTTGTAGCGATTATATGAAAGTTTTCTGAACAGCGACGCAGGTAGGTAAAGACTGAAATTGTATCGTTCGAGTCATGAATTTTATTTGGGTTCGGGAATTTTTTTTATATACGGTCGGATTTGTGGGAGTAAGTTGACTGTGAATTAAACTGAACAACAATTTGTAATCAATTTTTTTTGTATAAGTACAATTCCTTCCCAGCCGGTTGTCAAATGTACATAGTTTATTCGAACTGTTTGGAATTTCAGTGTTTTCCTGTTTCACTTCCCAGTGTTTTTGTTGTAACGTAAATAACAGGAATCACAACATTCAGCAGTGACTTAGTTTGAAAGAAAACTCCACTAGCAAACTGAACATAGAAATATATTTCTTCCAATAATATCCGTTTCACATCAGTCTCAATGAAGTAGTCTTTGTGGTTATTATTTTCAGTGCGTGTTAAAATATTTTGACCTTCTATGCCTCTATGCAAATTTTTGCGTTGAAACGCGACACGCACGCTGCTATGCAGTTTTTTTTAGCTATTTCTGTCAAATGATAAATTTGGTAATACATGCTCACATTTAGCTTATTCCCGTTTGCGAAATATATTACGAGAATCAAAAGACTTCCATTATCACCTTATCGACGAAATTTGCTTTAGAATCGTTATCGATCCTTATTAATTCAATAACAGGAATCGGAATAAAATAAAAACGTTGGAAAGCGTTGGCGATGCATGCTAATTTCAGAAAAAAAAAAACATTTAAAAGCTTGTGAAAGAAGAAATTGATTTGAAACATCTCTCACCTCATTCTGTACCGAAGACCTAAACAAATCGATCTGTGTATAAAAAAACGCCGAAGCAAAATAAATATAAAATTATTCGGCTTGAGAAACTATTTCAGTCCTTTCCAGTTTGTGCCGGTGTTAAATCTCACAATTCTCTTCAAAGCCCCTTATAAGCCAGATACATTTCTATTGAATTTACCTTTTCCTTTCCCATCTCTAATGTTTTCTTCTTCTTCTTCTGTGTGTCTGCGATAGAGCGAAGAATTATTGTCTGATAAAGATCATGTACGATGCTGCGATTGTTAAAAAAACTCGGGCCCGTATAAAATCTCAGGAAGATAACTCATACTCTTTCGAGAAAAGAAACTTTGGGCCTTAACGGGCAGAAAAATTCTGGTGAATTTCGAGAAATGCGGCCGGGACGCTTGATAACCCTCTTAATCCATGATTTCAGTATAGTAAACAAAACGAGTCACTTCAAGTTGGACGGAATGACGTCACATTTCAAGGCCAGGCTGCCAAATATGGTTAAAAAATGGCGGCGTTCAAAATGATTTTTGGGCTACTTTGTAAAAGGATTTAATTGGGATTGGAAGCTCTTTAGAAGCTGAAACTTTGCTCAGCATCCTATCTTTATATGTACTTTTTATTAGTGGAAAGAAAAAAAGAGTGCCTTCTGGAGTGAACTTCTCCTTTAAGTTATTATAAATTTCTAGTGTATTGTATTATTATTATTATTATTATTATTATAATAATTATTGTTATTATTGTTATTATTTTTTAGTCTTTTATTGATATATTTTTCGTATACATGTAGGTATACATACATTTTAAAGGCTTTGTAAAGGAATTTATTGTAAACTTATAAATTGTGTTTTATATATTATATTAGTTTTTTCATAATTATTGTTATTATATTATTAGATAATTTATTTCTAAATTATTGTTTTCATGAATTCTTTTAATTAGAATTTTTTTTTTTTAGAAATGAATACTTCTTAAATCACGTACACAAGAATGATATTTCTTATATTTCGTATATAAATATGTATATATATATATATATTTCTCTTAATAAGTTTTCTTTTTTTTAACTAGGGTTTTTAATATTTTGTAAACATTGTAAATTAGTGGTTGATGATTATTAAAATGACTTGTTGCTATTATTATTATTATTATTATATATTTTTTAATATGGTTAATGGCAAAATAAAATGAATGAATGAATGAATGAAAAAAGAACCCTGATATAACGTAACCCTTTGTAAGAATACCCTGGTATAACGAACAATATTCTTCAGCTCTCAATTACAGTAAAATGTATGGAAAAGAACCCCGATATAACGAACCCCTTTAAAGCGAATACCCCGGTATAACGAACGATATTCTTCAGCCCAGTTCAGTATAGTAAAATGTATGAAAAAGAACCCCGATATAACGTACCCCTTTATAAGAATCCCTCGGTATAACGAACGATATTCTTTAGCCCAGTTATAGTAAAATGTATGGAAAAGAACCCTGATATAACGAACCCCTTTATAAGAATACCCCGGTATAACGAACAATATTCTTCAGCTCAATTACAGTAAAATGTATGGAAAAGAACCCCGATATAACGAACTCCTTTAGCCCAGTTATAGTGAAATGTATGGAAAAGAACCCTGATATAACGAACCCCTTTATAAGAATACCCCGGCATAACGAACGATATTCTTCAGCCCAGTTATAGTAAAAAGTGTGGAAAAGAACCCCGATATAACGAACTACCGTTATAACGAACACAATTCCCCAGTCCCTCGGTTCTTCGTTATATAGGGGTTCCACTATAGTTTATCCAATCGTTTTCCCTTCGTTTATTCACTTTGATTTCCCCCCCGCCCCCCCCCCCCCCCCCCCCCCCCCCCCCTGATTTCGCGTGGATACGCGAAGCCTTGAACGGGTTATTCTATTTGGGTAGAAATTTCACTAGAACACTCGATCGGCTATAAACATTGAGCCCACGATACGCAATGGTCATTTGCCTTACCCATGATGGTCGGCGTTGGAGGGGGGAGGGGAGAGTGGGCACTTGGACGTGGGGTGTGGACAGGGTGCGGGAGGGGAGGGTGGGCATTTGGACGTGGGGTGTGGACAGGGTGCGGGAGGGGAGGGTGGGCATTTGGACGTGGGGTGTGGACAGGGTGCGGGAGGGGAGGGTGGGCATTTGGACGTGGGGTGTGGACAGGGTGCGGGAGGGGAGGGTGGGCATTTGGACGTGGGGTGTGAACAGGGTGCGGGAGGGGCGGGTGGGCATTTGGACGTGGGGTGTGAACAGGGTGCGGGAGGGGAGGGTGGGCATTTGGACGTGGTGTGTGGACAGGGTGCGGGAGGGGAGAGTGGGCATTTGGACGTGGTGTGTGGACAGGGCGTGGGGAGTCGATGGAGCAAAACGTTAAGGAGACGGGAAGGTCCGAAGGTGTGCAGAATCTTTTATTTAAAGCGTTTCGTATTCACGAGTTGGCTCATAGAAGCCTTTGATTTTTTTTATCCAAATCACTTGCTACGCTGAAATCTGAAGCACGATATCGACACACCTCGATTTCAGTTTCCGTGCCGCTGCGAATTTCGTTTCTATTGATCACTTCTTTCTAGAGAAACAAAAAAACAACAGCTGCTTTAGAAACCAACGCTGTCCTTGAAACTTTCTTCACATTCTCATTTACATAGATCACCAAAGATGGATGCGGGACAACAAAAAGCTGTTATTCTGAGCCTGCAGACTGTAAGGGCAGCACTGACTGCAACTACCTCGTGACCATCAAACCTCTGGAGGGTGAAGCTGAGGAGATAGAATTTGAGATCAGCTCTAACGAGGCGTGGGGCGCTATTGGCTTTAACAGCAAGAAAAGGATGGTAAGATCCAAAGAGGCTAGGTTAAACAATTTGAAATACCGTAATAAAGAGATCCGTTTATCACGAACATGTGAACCCCTACCCCTACCCCTACCCCTCAAACCCCTGAACCTATTTCCTCACCCCGGAAAGAAAAGAGTTCCCGACTGGAGTTGTAACCATGTCCTTCGGATACTGTAACCACTCGGCTACAGAGCGAGTCTGGCGACATAATCTCGTAGTTTCTTCTTAGGTAAAACGCATCCTGCTGCCAGGATCAGTAATTTAGAGGATCGATGTGCTGATAAAGAAAAAGACGGTGAATGTTAAGTTCGGCCATATAAGTAAAGTAAACTGTAAAGTAAAAACGATCTGAGTCACCGACGGGAGTGGAAACTATAACCAGTTGGATAGTGCAACGTGAATGCACAGGCAGGTGCGTAGCGAGCTGTCACCAGTTGGATGGTGCAACGTGAATGCACAGGCAAGTGCGTAGCGAGCTGTCACCAGTTGGATGTTGCAACGTGAATGCACAGGCAGGTGCGTGGAGAGCTGTGACCAGTTGGATGGTGCAACGTGAATGCACTGGCAAGTGCATGGAGAGCTGTGACCAGTTGGATGGTGCAACATGAATGCACAGGCAGGTGCGCAGCGAGCTGCCACCAGTTGTATGGTGCAACGTGAATGCACAGGCAGGTGCGTAGCGAGCTGTGACCAGTTCGATGGCGCAACGTGAATGCACAGGCAAGTGCGTGGAGAGCTGTGACCAGTTGGATGGTGCAACGTGAATGCACAGGCAGGTGCGTAGCGAGCTGTCACCAGTTGGATGGTGCAACGTGAATGCACAGGCAAGTGCGTAGCGAGCTGTCACCAGTTGGATGTTGCAACGTGAATGCACAGGCAGGTGCGTGGAGAGCTGTCACCAGTTGGATGGTGCAACGTGAATGCACTGGCAAGTGCATGGAGAGCTGTGACCAGTTGGATGGTGCAACATGAATGCACAGGCAAGTGCATAGAGAGCTGTCACCAGTTGTATGGTGCAACGTGAATGCACAGGCAGGTGCGTAGCGAGCTGTGACCAGTTCGATGGCGCAAGGTGAATGCACAGGCAAGTGCGTGGAGAGCTGTGACCAGTTGGATGGTGCAACGTGAATGCACAGGCAGGTGCGTAGAGAGCTGTGACCAGTTGGATGGTGCAACGTGAATGCACAGGCAGATGCGTAGAGAGCTGTGACTAGTTGGATGGTGCAACGTGAATGCACAGGCAAGTGCGTAGAGAGCTTTGACCAGTTGGATGGTGCAACGTGAATGCACAGGCAGGTGCGTGGCGAGCTGTGACCAGTTGGATGGTGCAACGTGAATGCACAGGCAAGTGCGTAGCGAGCTGTGACCAGTTGGATGGTGCAACGTGAATGCACAGGCAAGTGCATAGAGAGCTGTCACCAGTTGGATGGTGCAACGTGAATGCACAGACAGGTGCGTGGAGAGCTGTGACCAGTTGGATGGTGCAACGTGAATGCACAGGCAAGCGCATGGAGAGCTGTGACCAGTTGGATGGTGCAACGTGAATGCACAGGCGAGTGCGTGGAGAGCTGTGACCAGTTGGATGGTGCAACGTGAATGCACAGGCAGATGCGTAGAGAGCTGTGACCAGTTGGATGGTGCAACGTGAATGCATAGGCTGGTGCGTAGAGAGCTGTGACCAGTTGGATGGTGCAACGTGAATGCACAGGCGAGTGCGTAGAGAGCTGTGACCAGTTGGATGGTGCAACGTGAATGCACAGGCAGGTGCGTAGCGAGCTGTCACCAGTTGGATGGTGCAACGTGAATGCACAGGCAAGTGCGTAGCGAGCTGTCACCAGTTGGATAGTGCAACGTGAATGCACAGGCAGGTGCGTAGCGAGCTGTCACCAGTTGGATGGTGCAACGTGAATGCACAGGCAGGTGCGTAGCGAGCTGTGACCAGTTGGATGGTGCAACGTGAATGCACAGGCAGGTGCGTAGCGAGCTGTCACCAGTTGGATGGTGCAACGTGAATGCACAGGCAGGTGCGTGGAGAGCTGTGACCAGTTGGATGGTGCAACGTGAATGCACAGGGAGGTGCCTATCGAGCTGTGACCAGTTGGATGGTGCAACGTACATGCACAGGCAGGTGCGTAGCGAGCTGTGACCAGTTGGATGGTGCAACATGAATGCACAGGCAGGGGCGTAGCGAGCTGTGACCAGTTGGATGGTGTAACGTGAATGCACAGGCAGGTGCGTGGCGAGCTGTGACCAGTTGGATGGTGCAACGTGAATGCACAGGCAAGTTCGTGGTGAGCTGTGACCAGTTGGATGGTGCAACGTGAATGCACAGGCAGGTGCGTGGAGAGCTGTGACCAGTTGGATGGTGCAACGTGAATGCACAGGCAGGTGCGTGGGGTGCTGTGACCAGTTGGATGGTGCAACGTGAATGCACAGGCAGGTGCGTAGCGAGCTGTCACCAGTTGGATGGTGCAACGTGAATGCACAGGCAAGTGCGTAGCGAGCTGTCACCAGTTGGATGTTGCAACGTGAATGCACAGGCAGGTGCGTGGAGAGCTGTGACCAGTTGGATGGTGCAACGTGAATGCACAGGCAAGTGCATGGAGAGCTGTGACCAGTTGGATGGTGCAACATGAATGCACAGGCAGATGCGTAGAGAGCTGTGACTAGTTGGATGGTGCAACATGAATGCACAGGCAGGTGCGTAGCGAGCTGCCACCAGTTGTATGGTGCAACGTGAATGCACAGGCAGGTGCGTAGCGAGCTGTGACCAGTTCGATGGCGCAACGTGAATGCACAGGCAAGTGCGTGGAGAGCTGTGACCAGTTGGATGGTGCAACGTGAATGCACAGGCAGGTGCGTAGAGAGCTGTGACCAGTTGGATGGTGCAACGTGAATGCACAGGCAGATGCGTAGAGAGCTGTGACTAGTTGGATGGTGCAACATGAATGCACAGGCAGGTGCGTAGCGAGCTGTGACCAGTTGGATGGTGCAACGTGAATGCACAGGCAAGTGCATAGAGAGCTGTCACCAGTTGGATGGTGCAACGTGAATGCACAGACAGGTGCGTGGAGAGCTGTGACCAGTTGGATGGTGCAACGTGAATGCACAGGCAAGTGCATGGAGAGCTGTGACCAGTTGGATGGTGCAACGTGAATGCACAGGCGAGTGCGTGGAGAGCTGTGACCAGTTGGATGGTGCAACGTGAATGCACAGGCAGATGCGTGGAGAGCTGTGACCAGTTGGATGGTGCAACGTGAATGCACAGGCAGGTGCGTAGAGAGCTGTGACCAGTTGGATGGTGCAACGTGAATGCACAGGCAGATGCGTAGAGAGCTGTGACTAGTTGGATGGTGCAACGTGAATGCACAGGCAAGTGCGTAGAGAGCTGTGACCAGTTGGATGGTGCAACGTGAATGCACAGGCAGGTGCGTGGCGAGCTGTGACCAGTTGTATGGTGCAACGTGAATGCACAGGCAAGTGCATGGAGAGCTGTGACCAGTTGGATGGTGCAACGTGAATGCACAGGCGAGTGCGTGGAGAGCTGTGACCAGTTGGATGGTGCAACGTGAATGCACAGGCAGATGCGTAGAGAGCTGTGACCAGTTGGATGGTGCAACGTGAATGCATAGGCTGGTGCGTAGAGAGCTGTGACCAGTTGGATGGTGCAACGTGAATGCACAGGCGAGTGCGTAGAGAGCTGTGACCAGTTGGATGGTGCAACATGAATGCACAGGCAGGTGCGTAGCGAGCTGTCACCAGTTGGATGGTGCAACGTGAATGCACAGGCAAGTGCGTAGCGAGCTGTCACCAGTTGGATAGTGCAACGTGAATGCACAGGCAGGTGCGTAGCGAGCTGTCACCAGTTGGATGGTGCAACGTGAATGCACAGGCAGGTGCGTAGCGAGCTGTCACCAGTTGGATGGTGCAACGTGAATGCACAGGCAGGTGCGTGGAGAGCTGTGACCAGTTGGATGGTGCAACGTGAATGCACAGGCAAGTGCATGGAGAGCTGTGACCAGTTGGATGGTGCAACGTGAATGCACAGGCAAGTGCGTGGAGAGCTGTGACCAGTTGGATGGTGCAACGTGAATGCACAGGCCGGTGCGTAGCGAGGTGTGACCAGTTGGATGGTGCAACGTGAATGCACAGGCAAGTGCGTGGAGAGTTGTGACCAGTTGGATGGTGCAACGTGAATGCACAGGCAGGTGCGTAGAGAGCTGTGACCAGTTGGATGGTGCAACGTGAATGCACAGGCAGGTGCGTAGAGAGCTGTGACCAGTTGGATGGTGCAACGTGAATGCACAGGCAGGTGCGTGGCGAGCTGTGACCAGTTGGATGGTGCAACGTGAATGCACAGGCAAGTGCGTAGCGAGCTGTGACCAGTTGGATGGTGCAACGTGAATGCACAGGCAAGTGCATAGAGAGCTGTCACCAGTTGGATGGTGCAACGTGAATGCACAGACAGGTGCGTGGAGAGCTGTGACCAGTTGGATGGTGCAACGTGAATGCACAGGCAAGTGCATGGAGAGCTGTGACCAGTTGGATGGTGCAACGTGAATGCACAGGCGAGTGCGTGGAGAGCTGTGACCAGTTGGATGGTGCAACGTGAATGCACAGGCAGATGCGTAGAGAGCTGTGACCAGTTGGATGGTGCAACGTGAATGCATAGGCTGGTGCGTAGAGAGCTGTGACCAGTTGGATGGTGCAACGTGAATGCACAGGCGAGTGCGTAGAGAGCTGTGACCAGTTGGATGGTGCAACGTGAATGCACAGGCAGGTGCGTAGCGAGCTGTCACCAGTTGGATGGTGCAACGTGAATGCACAGGCAAGTGTGTAGCGAGCTGTCACCAGTTGGATGGTGCAACGTGAATGCACAGGCAGGTGCGTAGCGAGCTGTCACCAGTTGGATGGTGCAACGTGAATGCACAGGCAGGTGTGTAGCGAGCTGTCACCAGTTGGATGGTGCAACGTGAATGCACAGGCAGGTGCGTAGCGAGCTGTCACCAGTTGGATGGTGCAACGTGAATGCACAGGCAGGTGCGTGGAGAGCTGTGACCAGTTGGATGGTGCAACGTGAATGCACAGGCAAGTGCATGGAGAGCTGTGACCAGTTGGATGGTGCAACGTGATTGCACAGGCAAGTGCGTGGAGAGCTGTGACCAGTTGGATGGTGCAACGTGAATGCACAGGCAGGTGCGTAGCGAGCTGTGACCAGTTGGATGGTGCAACGTGAATGCACAGGCAAGTGCGTGGAGAGTTGTGACCAGTTGGATGGTGCAACGTGAATGCACAGGCAGGTGCGTAGAGAGCTGTGACCAGTTGGATGGTGCAACGTGAATGCACAGGCAGATGCGTAGAGAGCTGTGACCAGTTGGATGGTGCAACGTGAATGCACAGGCAAGTGCGTAGAGAGCTGTGACCAGTTGGATGGTGCAACGTGAATGCACAGGCAGGTGCGTGGCGAGCTGTGACCAGTTGGATGGTGCAACGTGAATGCACAGGCAGGTGCGTGTTGAGCTGTGACCAATTGGATGGTGCAACGTGAATGCACAGGGAGGTGCCTATCGAGCTGTGACCAGTTGGATGGTGCAACGTACATGCACAGGCAGGTGCGTAGCGAGCTGTGACCAGTTGGATGGTGCAACATGAATGCACAGGCAGGGGCGTAGCGAGCTGTGACCAGTTGGATGATGTAACGTGAATGCACAGGCAGGTGCGTGGCGAGCTGTGACCAGTTGGATGGTGCAACGTGAATGCACAGGCAAGTTCGTGGTGAGCTGTGACCAGTTGGATGGTGCAACGTGAATGCACAGGCAGGTGCGTGGAGAGCTGTGACCAGTTGGATGGTGCAACGTGAATGCACAGGCAGGTGCGTGGGGTGCTGTGACCAGTTGGATGGTGCAACGTGAATGCACAGGCAGGTGCGTGGAGAGCTGTGACCAGTTGGATGGTGCAACGTGAATGCACAGGCAGGTGCGTGGGGTGCTGTGACCAGTTGGATGGTGCAACGTGAATGCACAGGCAAGTGCGTGGAGAGCTGTGACCTGTAGGTCTTTTACCAAGTCCATGCGTTGCCATTAGTGCAAGGATTATACATGTCTAAAGCACGTAGTGAGGAAATAAAGACGAACAAAAGAAAATTAGCCTGTGTACAGACGCCCCTCCCCTCAAAAAAAATCGGAGATTTTTTTTGAGGGGAGGGGCGTCTTTACACAGGCTAAAGAAAATGAATTATTTTCAGTTTGTCTCTTTTTTTTCTTACCAATTGTACTTCTTGTGATGTCATTGTTTTCAGGATGGAACCGATGCCTTAATCTGTGCTGACGTCGATGGACAAGTCACTGTGGATCACTATGTTGCTAAGGGTTATGACACGCCTACTAAGACCACCCCTGTAAGTATAACATGCCTATAATAATTACGTGACTGTGGATCACTATGTTGCTGATAAGGGTTATAGCGCGTCTACTTAGGCCACACCTGTAAGTTTTAACATGTCAATAATCACGTGACTGTGGATCACTATGTTGCTGATAAGTGTTATAGCCTGCTGACTAAGACCAAGTTAGTAAGTTTAACATGTCAACCATCATGTGACAATCTACTGTATTTGTAATTGGTACACAGTAGAGAGTGTCCCAAAAGTTCGTTCCTCTGATTTGTATTAAAATAACTTTTGATTCACAAGCGATATATGCATAAAAATACCAGCAGTTCTTAACTGTTATGTACACCATTTTCATGCGTAGTTTCAGTAGCCTGAGTGGCCTCCATTATCTTTTATCACATTTCCTAGCCGCTCCGGCATGGAGTGTGATAAGTTTTGTAGCGTGGAGAACGGGACGTTTGCCCAAGCTAGTTTGAGCCGCAGTTTCAGTTCCTTCATGGCCTTCGGGATTTGTTGAACAGAAAGACCAGAAGATCTAAGTATAGATGTTTGTGTTCGTAAATAGGAGATTTTTTTTTAGCTTTGAGAAGATTCATTTTATAAGCCGCTCAGCAAAACACTGACAATTAATTCAGAGCAACTCGCGGCTGTGAAATGACGTAAAATGGCGGGAAATTTTCGCGCGCGTGATTTATAATCTCATATTTTTACGGGAAAATGAAACATAGGCACGCATTGCGTGCATGAGCTATTTTGAAAATTACCTAAATGATATGAAATGGTGAAAGTAACCAAACAGCGGAAGTTAACTCGCACAAATAACCGCTTGCAGATATACGTTTTTCAAATCCTCCGGCCCGCCCACTACCAAAAAAAATACCGAGATAACCAACTGGGTCCCGTTTCTCGTTTCTCGGCTAGCTTTTTTTCACGGGATTTCCGGAGTTATTTTTTGACGAAACTACGGTCCCAGTGAAATGAGCAACTTGTTTCAGTAATGAGTGTATTAAATTAAATGTCAACCAGAAAAGTCCTGCACATAAATTTGATGCATCCAAATTGAAGGCTTATTATTTCCTGGAAATTTGTATCTAGTCTTTTTTTAAAGGTTTCTTTTATTATTCACAAAAGACACGTGGAAAAGGTTCCTTTGGCCTGGAAGACGCAAACTAATTAAATGAAATTGTTTTCAACTCCAAACCACAAGCTAATTAAATTAGTGACACGAAAATTCTTTGAACCACCTGTTTCTGTAATGTCAACCAGAAAAGTCTTTCACAGAAACTAAACGCATGAAAAATGAATATAAGTATTCTCCTAGTAAATTGGAACTAATATTATTTAAACAACTGTTTTTATTCTCCACAAAAAAGTCGTGCAAATAGAAACAGAACGAATTAGATTAAATTGTTTTCGACTCAAAACCACAAGCTAATTGAATTACTTACATGAACATTGTTGAGGTTAACATTTGGAACCAAACACCTTTTCCTGTAATGTCGACCAGCAGAAACTTAGCGCATCCAAAATGAATTTTGCTTGTTTCCTAGTAAATTGCAACTAATATTTTTTAAACAGGCGTTTTTTAACGCACCATATAAATTAATTACATTACGTTTTCTCGAAAACATGTTGAATTTCATCACGTACCAGTTTCTATAAGGACAAAGTTCAATATTTGCACGTGCACACAACGTGACTGCTCATACAAAATACAGTCGCTTCTCGCTTATAGTAATCGCTTGAGGCATACAATTAATAACCTACACATCAGCTCACATTAATTCAAAGAAAGATAAACGTTTTACATACTGTAAATTGTAGATTAATTGCATTACATTTTCTCTGTTGAACTCCATGCATCACGGACAAGTTTCTATAAGGACAAAGTTCAACATTTTCACGTGCAGACAGCGTGTCTGACAAAAAAAAAATCCAATTTTAAATAGTAATCTCTTGAAACCCAGGCTTGAAACATACAATTCATGTTCCGCATCATATTATTTGAAATCGGCTTGCCGTTTTTGCAATAAAACTATACTCATACTTCAGTATAAGCTCACCTATGAACGTAACCGCAGTCCACATTTTTTGGACGTCTCATCCCCCGCAGACCATTCTACCATTCAAGCATAGGGCACATTATAGGCGGTATTTCCGAATAAATGTCCTTGATATTGCCAGGTTAGCAAGCCAGTCGGGATTAGAGAACAGTTCCCAAGCAACAAATTTTCAAAACTTTACACTTTTAGTGTTTGCGGCAACAATCGCGGAGATTCAAGATGGCTGATTTTCAATTCATGTCAAGTGCCCTTCTTTGACCTTCAGTAATACCATTTTAGAAGCGAAAATTTGATTGGCTGACGTAGTACACGGTGTACATACTAGAGGCAATCTGATTGGTGTGACATAACCCAAGACATACATACAAACAAACAAACAAACAAACTAACAAACATACTAACATCACAAACCAACCTTTGCGCCTGCTAATGAGCTATTTTTTTCAAAATAGCTCAAATAAAAGGCCTGCTGTATTTAACCCCGTAAGTAACAAGGACATTAAACTAAGATTGTTTTTGCGAAAGTTTTTATTATAAGGCTATAACATGTGTCAATACAGAATAAAATACAGGCCTGTAAAGAAGAGGAACGAACTTTTGGGACACTCTGTATATGTCGATTAATTAAACCGTGTGTTGTACGAAATCAGAAATTTTCGTTACCAGTTTCCTATGGCTTGATCGCAGGCTTTTGGTAATCGGAA
>JAJLRJ010000013.1:620402-662902 GCA_024195265.1 Dendrophyllia cribrosa
TTTCCTTTTTAGTTTACTTTATTTATTTATTATAATAATAATTTATTAATTGTAATTGTAATTGTAAAAATAATTGTAATAAAGTTGTTGTTGTTGTTGTTGTAATGAAGGTCTAGCTTGCAGTTGAGAAATCGTCGGAACTCATCGCCGTCGGAAAATTACCTAAAACTTCGTGTCGTTTATATAATAAATAAAAAATGGCTGCTTAGAGATGAAATTTCTCTTCGAGTGTTCAACCACAGGTAGCCCAAGCTACATGTGTCACAGTAACCGTTACTGTGACACATATAGCTTGGCCTACCTGTGGTCCATCTCGATATTCCGCGCATCCATGTATTATTTTCTAGTTATATGCTATTTCTTGTTTATTAATTGTAGTTTCAAAAGAAAGAAGCAAGCTTCCAACATGGTGGACCTAACGGAAACATGGTATCTGGTGTATGCAAGTGGACCCATGAGTACGTGATCAGTGTAGTTGTAGTTGCCGTCTTGCCTCCGAATTCAAGTTTAACCGCGGTCAAACGAGAGAAATTTGCAAAAGTTAAGCAAAATACTCAAAAGTTAAGGTTGTCATTTTCACTGTTTAAAGTTTAATATATTTCCAATACACTGTCAATAGACCAATTTCGATATATTAAAATTCATACTTGGCTCCGAGGCTTGGGGGAATAAAACAAAAGCATTTAATAATTCAACGCTGAACCTCAATGTGATTTCTTTTGTTTTATTCCCCCAAGCCTCGGAGCCAAATATGAATTTTAATATATCGAAATTGGTCTATTTACCAAACGTTTTGAAAGTTTACCAAAAAAGTTCTAAGCGTTTAAAAACTGTGAACTGCAGAATTGTCGGCGCCATTTGCCAACATAATTTTGATCAGGCGCAAAGAGTTTTCGTTAGTTTTCAACGGAAAAAAGCTCATCATTTTGAGCAAAATTAAAAGATAGTAACGTCAACAATTTTTTTATACATCTTTGCCTATATTTCCATTAAACATTAAATAAAATCCCACTAAATAAAACGAAAAACTCCTCGGACGTTTGACCGCCGTGGAAATTCAGGTATAAGTTACGTAGTTAGACACTGAAATCCTGTGAGTTCAAGATCGTCACCAGGCCTTCTCCGATTTCAAAATGGCGGTCAGGCGGCTGCTAAAAGCCTCCCGAGAATCGTGGAGTATTACTATTTTGTTCCGCGAAACATGATGAAATGTCTTCGTTTCGCTTGAGACTGGGTTCCAGATTGCAGTAAAACAAATTTGACTGCCAATCGCTGCAAGTATGCTCCAGAGATGGCATTTTACCATTTGTTAAGTGGTAAAAAAAACACCACGATTCTTGGAGCATTTTAGCAGCCTCTTGTGTTTTCTGTGCTCGCCCAGCCATTTTGGAAGGGGAGAGACCCCGGGGACGAGGTTGTTTGTGAGTCAAGATCTTCTCTTGACCCACAAATTACGAGAGACTGACAATGGAATGGAAAACGAAACGCAACGTGGAATATATGCGCAAAAGAGTAAGAAACGACTGCACAAGTGATCTTAGCATTGACATACACCTGGGGTCAATTTAATAAAACTTTTACTCTTGTAATTTACAAGTGCAGCTATTGTTTCCACCCTCTGAAACAATGGCTACACTTGTAAAAGATTAATTGAATTGACCCCTGGTTTTTGTGTTGGACAACCTTTCAAGAAACTCGGTTTATCCTGAAAACTTTCCATTTGAGCACATTTTAACCTAACTTTCTGGATTTAATAGCTAATAATTAACAGTCTTCGTCTTGCGAAACTCGAAGTCTGTTGTCCTTCGGACCAGTAATTCGGAATTTAGTATGTTTATATTTTCCTTTTCTTTTTGAAAGGTGGAGACACAATAGGCAAACACACTGTGACGCCTAAAACAAGTGCAGAGAAGGTTGCGGTAGATAAAATTGGAGAACTTTCTGGAGAAACAAAGGATAAAAGTTTGGTAAAAGCCCACGGTGAGAGATTTTAGTCGTGAAAGCAATCCATCGGAGTGACTGTGCCCTTATTTACCACTTATCTGTCAGTGAAATTGTTTTGACTAAGCCTTCAGTTGCTTTATATTATATAGAAAAAAATTGACTGAGCTCTCGGTCGCTGGTTCCTGGTCAGCGCACAAATCCAATCTCGCAGATTGCTTTTGCTCTTTTCTGACTAGCTGATCATAAAGGGAAACTCCTCGGAAACCCGCGCCAGCAGTTGCATAGAATAGCAATAGTGATGTGGTATTGGTTTTTAAGTCGTGAAGTCACTGTAATATTTTCTTTATTGTTATTTCCGGATGTTAAGCTAGCGTAAGGTCTTCATTGAGAAATAAATCTTTTTGGGTTTTTGCAAGTGGATGATCCCTTATTCAGTGTATAAACTGTGTACAAGTGTACTTGTTGGGTAAGGTATGATCGACCGCGCAGGTACTGGGGCTCAGATGAAGTGACCATATCACGCTGCGTCGGAACTAAATGAGAGGCCTGGGTCCTTATTTTTTAGACTCTATCATTTTCAATCAGCCAACCACCCCTTCCAGCCTTATTCACTCCCCCTCCCTCCCCCCGTTACGATGAAGTCTGGATCTATTGTTATCGTGTGACAGTCAAATGTTTTTTTTTTTTAATCAATGGTTGTCGCTTTTCATTTAGGTTGTTTAATGGTAATCGCGTGGATTGGTTTTGCCTCCGTTGGTATTTTTATGGCTCGTTTCATGAAGGTAGCATTTGGTGACAAAAATCTGCTTGGTACAAAAATGTGGTTTACGGTAAGACGATGTTGCCAGTATTTTTCCTGTTTTTAATACTAGAAATTAATGAACTGCGAACTCGCAGACAATGAAATTAGACAAAATTATAACTACTATAATAGAGCAGTTTTCAAATGAGAGTTTCTCTTCAAGACGCCAACATGGCGGATGCCGAATAATAATAATAATAATATAATAATAATATAAATTTAGAGCATTATACAACAATAACATGCAAGAATAATAAAATTAAAAATCACGAATTGAAAAGATAGGTTTTAAGTGGTGACTTAACAGTGTTAGAAGATTTACAGTTGCAAAGGTGTAAAGGAAGCGAGTTCCATAACATGGCGGAGGCAACAGAAAAAGATCTATCCCCGTATGATTTAGTAAAACATTTGGTAACCGACAAGTTATCACAGCTAAAGATCTAGTTGGCTGGTATCGAGAAATTAGTTCAGATATATAAACAGGAGACTGTCTATTTAACGTCTTAAATGTCAACAAAAGTGTTTGGAAATCGGAAGCCAGTGCAAGTTACGACAGATACCGAGTCTCGTAATTTTCCGAAATTTAGTTTATCCATAGCTTTGTTCTGAAGACTACAGAGCTGGATTTTTTGAAAATGTTTCTTTTTATCTGTTTTTTTTACTGCCTTTGTGTTTGGATCTTTGGATAATGCAACGTATTGATGAAAACCAAGAATTGGGAATTGGCCTGATGTGTTGTATGTCTTCTCTGTCTTTATTTATCAGTTTCACCGGGCCTTGATGGTTTCTACAGTGTTGATAACAATCATTGCTATCATTCTCATTTTTGTTTACGTCAAAGACTGGGTAGGTATTAAAGTATATCATAAAATATCCCTCTAAATTAAAGTATATCATAAAATATCCCCCTCTTCAAGGAACACTAAATTAAAGGAGCACGTGAAATTGTTGGAGGTAGCAGATATTAAATTAATGTGTTTACTGTACAACGTTTGCAATCAAGCAAAACGGATCTCGGATCGAATCACAAGTTTCGGGATTGTAATATAAGCGGCAAAATCTCTTTTACTGTCCAGGTACCTGTTTCTTGAAAGTCCCATTACCTTGTTCGGCCCGGAGCTATATTTGAAAACCAGAATCTATAGAATGGTGATGATTATACCTCGCAAACCAGCCCGTCATGTTCCTCAACTTCGAATTTTGTTGATTACAGTGTAGCTTTCAAAACCAACAAAACTTTAATATTTAATGAAAACATTTCCCACATAGAGTAGCTTCCCGGGCCCTTAAAAATCATCGGGACTTTCGAAAAACGACCCCCCTTCTCCCCTAACGGTATCATCATGGTATTTTCTCTTGACCAAACTGGAGAATTTGTCAAGATTTCTTCGTCTCTTGAATGCAATAAAAACAGGTCCAAATTTAAAAGTCTGGCCCCGGTTGTTCAAAAGGTGGATAGCGCTATCCACAAGATAAATCACTATCCAGTGGATAAGTATTAACAAAACCAATTGTGTTATCTACTGGATAGTGATTTTTCCGATGGATAGCGCTATCCACCTTTTGAACAACCGGGGGCCTGGTAAACAGTCTCGGAGCGATATTAAACTGAGTCTCAGTCTCTCTCGTTTTGTCTTGACCGTTAGAAAGATGGTGCTCACCCTATTACTGGTATTATCGTGCTGGTACTGGCTATAATTCAGCCAATCATGGCGCTGTTCAGATGCCACCCTGGAGAGGAGAAGTATGTTCAATGCTCGCCTACTTTATTATATGAATTTCAGTGGAAATGCAGATATTTAATCCACTAAAAACCCATTAATTTGGCTAATTGTCTCTTCTTTACTTACCTGTAGCCGTTACATTTTTAACTGGGCTCATCGTATTGTTGGTATCCTTGCGCTTATCTTTGCTGGTAAGACACTCTTAACAATACTGTACCAATACTGCGAAATTTCGCTTCTCAAACTTTCGTTAGCTCGCAATCCTCGGTAGGAAAAAAGATGGCGACTGGTACATTTACCCATAATTCTTAGCGCACAAAAACCTTAACAACGTTCATAAAAATGTAAAGAAAAGTTATAAAATCTTCAAACCTAGTCTACACATTGTCCTTAGTACTGGAACAAATATTGTAAAAATTTGGCTTTCTTTGTGCCTTATGTGCTGTGTTAGGTCCGCAAGGTATTGTGGTGAAATGAACAGCCGCCATCTTTTTTCCTACGGTGGATTGCATTTCTATCTACGAAATTTCGCTGAATTTTTTTCAGGCCGAAATTTTCGTTGAAATTTGTTTGTAGTACTTTTTGCACAGTAGAATAATAAAACATACAGTCGAAGCCCCCGTAAGCGGACACCCTCGGGAAGCAGAAAAAAGTGCCCGCAACCGCAGCTAGCCGCTTACAGGAATATGTGAAGAACATAGTTTGTATGAGCTAGAGTACAAAAAGGGTTTTGTCAAGGGGGCCGTAAGTAGAGCTGTCCGCTTACGGGAATGTTTGAAGTACATAGTTTGTATGAGCTAGAGTACAAAAAGGGTTTTGTCAAGGGGGCCGTAAGTAGAGCTGTCCGCTTACGGGAATGTGTGAAGTACATAGTTTGTATGAGCTAGAGTACAAAAAGGGTTTTGTCAAGGGGGCCGTAAGTAGAGCTGTCCGCTTACGGGAATGTGTGAAGTACAGAGTTTGTATGAGGTAGAGTACAAACAGGGTTTTGTCAAGGGGGCCGTAAGTAGAGCTGTCCGCTTACGGGAATGTGTGAAGAACAGAGTTTGTATGAGGTAGAGTACAAACAGGGTTTTGTCAAGGGGGCCGTAAGTAGAGCTGTCCGCTTACAGGAATGTGTGAAGAACAGAGTTTGTATCAGCTAGAGTACAAACAGGGTTTTGTCAAGGGGGCCGTAAGTAGAGCTGTCCGCTTACAGGAATATGTGAAGAACAGAGTTTGTATAAGGTAGAGTTCAAACAGGGTTTTGTCAAGGGGGCCGTAAGTAGAGCTGTCCGCTTACGGGAATGTGTGAAGTACAGAGTTTGTATGAGGTAGAGTTCAAACAGGGTTTTGTCAAGGGGGCCGTAAGTAGAGCTGTCCGCTTACAGGAATGTGTGAAGAACAGAGTTTGTATGAGGTAGAGTTCAAACAGGGTTTTGTCAAGGGGGCCGTAAGTAGAGCTGTCCGCTTACGGGAATGTGTGAAGTACAGAGTTTGTATGAGGTAGAGTACAAACAGGGTTTTGTCAAGGGGGCTGTAAGTAGAGCTGTCCGCTTACAGGAATGTGTGAAGAACAGAGTTTGTATGAGGTAGAGTTCAAACAGAGTTCTGTCAAGGGGGCCGTAAGTAGAGCTGTCCGCTTACAGGAATGTGTGAAGAACAGAGTTTGTATGAGGTAGAGTTCAAACAGGGTTTTGTCAAGGGGGCTGTAAGTAGAGCTGTCCGCTTACGGGAATGTGTGAAGTACAGAGTTTGTATGAGGTAGAGTTCAAACAGGGTTTTGTCAAGGGGACCGTAAGTAGAGCTGTCCGCTTGCGAGAGTGTCCGCTTAAAGAGCTTCCACTGTATTATTAAATAGTTAAACAATCAAGTTAGTGTCAAACAGTTTCTGTCTATTATCTATTTCACGGATTATGTCAAACCACTCTACTGTAATTTCGACATATCGAAAATTCGTTGAAACTTTGCAAGACTATAAAGAGCGAAGTTCGTCAAAATTTGTTTTCATAGCTTTTGCACAGTGCTTTAAAGCGGTAATGTCACCTGTTTTCAGTATCACTTTGAGAAGCCCGAAAACATATTTGCATCAATGGTAACCTAGGAATAATGGTTCAGTTTCGTTAACAAATACTCTACTGGCCCTGGTTGTTTAAAAGGTGGATAGCGCTATCCACCGGATAAATCACTACCCAGTGCATATGCATTAAAGGCCCACCTTCACCCAATGTGCTGTGCGCGCCGTGATCATTTTTTTGTGCTGAATTTTGTGTAACACGAAATTCACGCTTGAATGCTGCAACCAATCAGATCACGCGTATGAACAATGGAGCATTTCAAAACATAAACAAACGACCGCAACAAAATCCTTTGTGTTATCCACTGGATAGTGATTTATCCGGTGGATAGCGCGATCCAACTTTTGAACAACCGGGGCCTGGTGCACAGAAAGCAGTACTCGATATATTTGTTGCGGATGGCATGGATGCAAATGGATTGCAACTGGAAAAAATTGGCCAATTTTTTCAAGATTGTCCCATTTGTCTTGGAAAATCGCGAAAAACTTATTCTTTAGTTCGTTTGTTCTTCTTTAGAGAAATAGTTTCATACTTTGTTGTTGATGTTCTAAGAGCCATTTTATGCGTGAACAAAGGATTTAGTGTAGTTTGACCATAATACAGTAAAATCCCCGTGACATCACCTCTATACCATGTTGTTTATGCCTTACTGCACAGTGGCTACCGTGTTCTTGGCTATTCTCATGGATGATGCAGGCTTGGATAATTCCTTTTGTTACGCCATGATTGTCTACTGTGTGGTTGTGGCACTTGTGATCGTGTTTGATATTTACCTCTTCCTGACGAAGAGGAACCAGAAAGCAAGTTTCACCCCCTCAGCAGAGAAGGAGGGTGAGTTCACGATAGTAGCTATGCACATCTTTAGGTTCACACTACACACATTTTAAGTTTACGCTAAATGTGGTTCAAGGCAAATTGCTGCCGAGCGGGCCGGGAGGAGAAAAGGGTGAGTTAACAATAGGAGCTGGGTTCACACTACATAGGGAGGGAGGAGAGGAGGGTGAGTTTGAATAATTATAACAGTTGTGTTCAAACGAAGGCGTTTTCGATACTCAGTATGGATATTACATTTCGCCTTCCAATAATGTTTTATTCCGTTTGTCACGAGCATTGGACAACGAACAAATCTCACTCATCGACGGCTTCCGCGCACTTTCCGCATTCATGTACCACCCGTCATAATCATATGACTAGGTTTATGTGTGAGATAATACCCCCACCCACTCCTCCCACCCACTTGGACTCGGTTACTTCTCCTAAGCTCTTATCATCTTTGGCGACGACTTCTAACAACTAATATTAGTATTTTCATCTCAACGCTTATTTTTGCTATTAAAAATGTTCACGCTTTAGGCATGGCAATGGGAACAACAGTTGACGACGAGACCCCTGGAGGTAACAATTACATCAGATAAAGATAACTATATTAATATAAAATAATAGTTAACTTGTGCTAATCGGAACCGCTTTATTTTAATTATAAAAATCAGTAAATAAAAAAGCTAATGTCACATTAACTTACTAAGCCAAATGCTTTTACAATAAGATACGTTTTATCTACACTCTGCAGCAAAATACCGAACTCTTCTAAGTCCAAGGGCAGTGAATTCCTGGGAACCCCTGGTTAATAACGTAATACTCGTGTCTTTGAGCGGTTTATTGTCCAATATGAACGAAAATTACACGATGTTTTAACAACTAAACACAACACATTTCTTCGAACGATCGATTCAAAAGCACATGGTAAACAGTATTCGGGGGGTTCCAAGACCCTGCAAACTTAAACTAGTTCCCAGTGTTCAGCGTCCAAAAAATCTTAATTATTCTACAAACAGGAACAGGAACTTTCGGTTCGGAACATCCTCCCGCCCGATGCAGGGAGTGCATCAATACATGAACGTGTCAAAGTTAATAAAGTTCAACGACAAATTGTTCCACATGTTTCCATCAAGTCAAGTTCAATCAAGTTCAGCAGCTAGATCAGCATCGCAGGCTTCAAACAGGTGTAGCCGCTGCACCGGACGACGGGTAAGACTTCCAGATGTGGTTCGTAAGGAAACGGACCGGATAAGACCATCACGACCTGGATGGATGGCTTCCACGCGTGCACGTGACCACTGACCCCGAGCTACGTGATCCTCACTCACAAGGACCAAGTCCCCTTTACGGATTTCACGACCAACTTTAAACCATTTCTTGAGGGGTGTCAGAGACTTCAGATACTCAGCATGCCAACGCCTCCAAAATCCATTTACAAGTCTCTGATGATACTCAAAACGTTTGGTGATGGCTCTTGACGTGTGTTCTGAAACACGGGTATCTTTAGTTGGAAATGCTTGGAGATTTCTTCCAATAAGAATCTGTGCAGGGGTAATAACACTGTAATCACCAGGGTCTGCACCAAGGTAAGTAAGAGGACGACTGTTCAGCTGCGCCTCAATTTCAGCCAAAATGGTAGTTAGCTGTTCGGCATCCAACATTGCTTTGGCGAAGATTTTCTTCAGAGGTGTCTTGACACTCTTTACAAGTCGCTCATAAAAGCCACCCCACCATGGGGCTCTTTCCACAATGAACTTCCACTGAATCTTCTTTTCTGACAATGCGACCTGAGTTTGGTCAGCTTCTAGTACTCTCCAGCATTGCTGTAGCTCTTTGTTAGCAGCTTTGAATGTTTTTGCATTATCTGACCAAATAATGCTGCACATTCCTCTTCTTGCAACCATGCGTCGTAAGGCAAGGAGAAATCGTTCAACCGTCATGTTGCTCACCAACTCTAAGTGTACCGCACGGGTAACTGCACAAGTAAATAAACAAATGTAGGCCTTGTCACCACTGTCTTTCAAATACAAAGGACCAGCGAAATCCAGACCCACATTGGTGAATGGCGGGTTAGGTTTGATTCTATCCTCAGGAAGTGGGGCCATCCGCTGCGAAAACGGCTTTTTTTGGTAATGGCGACAAATTAAGCAGTTCTTTAATGTCTGACGGACCGTCGATCTTCCTTTGACCAGCCAATATTTCTGTCGCAGGACTGATAAAGTGTGCTCAACACCAGCATGGAGTTCACGGCAATGAACATCATTAATCAAGAGCTTGACAACAGGATGATTAGAAGGCAAGATAATGGGATGCTTCTCCTCTTCTGGTAACAGCGACTTATGAATTCTTCCTCCAACGCGAAGCAAATCACTAGTAGGACACAGAAATGGGTTTAAATTTGCTAGCTTGCTGTTGTTCAAGGGACTTTGGCGTTTAACCAATGGAATTTCTTCAGGAAAACTTGCTTCTTGTACATGGGTTATCAACCATTTCTCTGCCTCTTGTATCTCAAATCCAGTTAAAGGGCTGACCAATCTTTCCTCTTCCTTCAGCCTTGAGTTGCAAATGAACCTTCTGATCCAGGCAACAGTTCTTAACAAGCGACCGTACTTGCTGAACCTCGTGAAGTCAATAACTGGCTCTTTGGGTTGCACAACACAACTAACACTAGCTTTACTCTTTCTCTCCATGTCAACAATTACATTTGAAGATTTGGACCTTAAGTCCTCAGGCCAATCTCTTTCGGACTCTTGTAACCAAGAGGGTCCTTTCCACCACAAACGACTCTCTTTCAACTGACTTACAGATAAGCCTCGGGTAGGTAGATCAGCTGGGTTCTGCGATCCTGGGCAATATCTCCAAACACTAGGATCCAACAGCGACTGTATCTCAATAACACGATTAGCAACGAACGGTTTCCACTGTGTGGCTGATCCTCTGATCCAGTGCAAGGTTGAAGAATTGTCTGTCCAACAGACAATGCGGCTTATGGGACAATCAATTGCATCTTTAACATAGGTGCATAGTCGAGCAGTTATCACAGCAGCCATCAGCTCTAGACGAGGAAGGGTAATCTTTCGAACAGGAGCCACTCTTGTCTTAGACATCACAAGACTGGTGGATGCCTTTCCGTCTTCAGCAACAACTCTGAGATAAACAGCAGTGGCATAAGCAGCTTCCGACGCATCACCAAATGCATGTAATTCCACCTTAGCGTGCTCACTAAATGGCCAATCAGTGTAACATCTTTGAATATGAAGTTGCTCAAGCTCTGGAAGCTCTTGAACCCACTGTATCCACTTAATCGAAGTTTCCACAGGTATTTCATCATCCCAACCAACACCCTGGGTCCACAAACTTTGAAGCAATAACTTTGACCTCACTGTAAAGGGAGCAATGAGACCGATTGGGTCGAATATCTTAGCCGCCAAAGAAGCTAGCTCTCTCTTTGTGTACAATGTCTCTGATCTTAACTTCAGAGAGTCCACTTCAATCATAAAGACAAGGCTGTCTGTTCTCGTATTCCACCTTAAGCCTAAAGCTTTCGTTATTGGATAGGTTCCCGGTAGGTCACTCTCCAACTTGATCAGACTATCTGATGCTCTATCTTTCTCAGGAATGGCTTGCATAAGCCTAGGCGAATTGCTGGACCATTTTGTCAAATTGAAAGCTGCTTGCTCCATAAGCTCTGTTGAACTTCGCTGCAATTTCAGTGCTTTGTGCACTCCATCTTTCCCTGAAGCAAAGTCATCAACATAAGTGTTCCTCAGGATTTCGTCTGATGCCTCAGGAAATGTTTCTTTACATCTTCTTGCATGCTCTTGAATGGTGCAGATGGCAAGAAACGGACTGGAAATAACTCCAAATGTGACCCTTGTCATCCGATAAATCTTAGGCATGACATCAGTGTCCAGATCCCTCCACAGGTAACGATGCGAATCCCTATCTTCTTCTTTCAAGCAAATCTGTAAAAACATCTTCTCAATATCACCCATAATACCCACTTGATTCTTTCGGAAGCGCAAAAGGATCCCAACCAAATCTGGCTGTAATGCAGGGCCCGCTTCTAAGCAGCTGTTAAGAGACACACCATTACTATCCCTCGCAGATGCATCAAATACAACCCTTGTCTTAGTTGTCTGCTTATCTTCTCTTATGACTGCATGATGTGGAAGGTAGAACACAGGGCGCCCCTCTGGTGGTGCAATTTGCTCACAGGGTACTTCCTCTGCTACACCGTCTTTCACATACTTGTTAATGACCTCTTGATAGGACTTGGCTTTGGCTGGATCTTGGAGCAACTTCTTTTCTAGGTTGTACAGCCTACTTTCTGCTTGCCTGTAGTTATCTTTCAATACAACGTTATCCTCTTTCCATGGCAATGACACTTTATATCTACCATCCTTGTATGTTAAAGTGTCTTCAAACTTCTTTAAGACCATGGCTTCACTGTTGGTAGTAGAAACTGAACTTTCAACAGGTTTGACACCTATGGACTCCAAATTCCAGAACTTCTGAAGTGTTTCATTCAATTGTTCCTCAGTAGAAACTTGAACATTCATAGACACAGTACATTCTTGGTCATGACCACCTGTTGGTCCACAGAAGACCCAACCTAAGGATGTGCGAACTGCAACGGGTTCATTGAAACCACCTCTTACAATGTCTCTTGACACAAAGGAATAATAGAAATCCATGCCGATGAGCACATCTATCTCCTGCTCACCTCTGGGAAATTCTTCAGGAAACTTTAAGTCTTGAAGATGAAACCATCTTGAGGGATGAATATCCACAGCTTCGGCTGGTCGGCATATAACTGGAGCAGTAAGTGCTTCAATACATTGAGGTTTTCCAGGTTTGTCAACAGGTGCCACAGTAAAAGCAATTCTCTTTCTCAAAGTGTCCTTAGTTGGCTTTCCTCCAAATCCAGAGACTGCAATCCTAACACTCTTCCCATCCAGACCAATCTCATCAACGACACTCTGCCTAACAAAGGACATTTGCGAACCAGGATCAAAGAAACATCTGACAACCTTTGAGCACCCATTCGATCCACACAAAACAGCTGGTACAGTTTGCAGAATCACCTTTCCCACTGATTTGACTGCAATGGAGCTTGCCACAACCGAAGACGACACAGGAGGACCTGAGGATGAGGATGGTAATTCAGCGGTTTTTGTCTTGACTTCTTCCTCGTGAGGCTTGACTGAATCCAAATGCAGGAGACTGTGATGTTTACCCTGGCAGTATTTGCAAGAAGGTTTTTGGCACACCTCAGCTCTATGACCAAATTCAAGGCACCGAAAGCACAGCCCTTTAGACAACACCTTTCTGAACCTTTCCTTCACTGGCAATGACAGAAAACTAACGCACGACCACACACCATGGTTTTTCTGACAAATGACACACTTGCTATATTGAGTTGTTACAGGTAATGAAAAGGTGGATGACTTTCGTGAAGGGTTAAACTTGAAACGGGTTCCACGATTCCCAAGACTATCCTTTACAGGAGGCTTTGAGTCGAGAGAGGGAGGCTGTGAAGACTCTTTCGCTCTTATCAATTGCTCCAAGAAGGCAAACAATGTTTTTACTTCCACACAGTCCTCTTTACCAAGGTCTTTATGATCCCCAAGTTCTAGTTCCCATTTTTCAACAACATCTTTCGGCAACTTGTCAACAATTAAAGGCACAAGAACAGGAGCCAATGTTTCAGAATTATACTTCTCACCCATAGATTCAACAGAACGAACATGTCCAACTACTTGATCATAGAATTTACGCATGGACAATGCATCTTCAGAACTCAAGCGTGGTAAATGAATCAGAGATCTTACATGTACATCAAGGATCACCCTGGGATGGCCAAATCTTTCCTTCAGGGTCGCCAAAACCGGCTGATAATTCGATTGTACAACTGCAAATCCCTTCACTGCCTCGGCAGCCGAATCCTTTAATGATCTCATTAGGTATTCTAATTTCTGAACATCTGCTAAAGATGGATTATCAACTACTGACACTTTGATCGACTGGTAATAAGGCTGCCAACTCAGAACATCTCCATCGAAGGTTGGCAGTTCAATCTTCGGTAGCTTGACCTGTACCTTAGGGCATGACGAGGTTGTCGAATCACTCCCCGTACCTATCTTAGCGACATGTTTATTTTCCAAGTACTGCGTCATCTTGGCCATATACTCAATCATACGTATTTCATATTCATTGTGCCCTTCGCATTCACCATCAATTTCTGATTCTTCTAAAAGAGTACACATGGAAGCCTGTACCTCTTGTAGATCGTTCCATTTCCTTGTAATGTTATCTTTTAAAACCTGAATTCTCGCATGGTTATCCAGGAGTGAAAGTGCGTCATCAACTGACTTCAAAGCGTCCGTCACGGACTTTCTAAGAAAACGTCTCTTCTTCTTAATAGCTTCTAGCTCTTTCGACATTTCGACACAAAACTGGACTAACCTTGAATAGTCACAATGTTCCTTAAAATCCACCAGAGTTTCCGTAAAGTCCTCAAGATGATGGCGCCAATCGCCGCAATGCGAAGACCGACCAACAACTTGACCAAATTCTTCACAACAACAAACGGAGGTCCAACTCTCCTTTCCGCTCGTATCTTCAAACAATCTTCGATAATGTTCATCCGGCTCGAAGGACCATGTCTTTGAGCGGTTTATTGTCCAATATGAACGAAAATTACACGATGTTTTAACAACTAAACACAACACATTTCTTCGAACGATCGATTCAAAAGCACATGGTAAACAGTATTCGGGGGGTTCCAAGACCCTGCAAACTTAAACTAGTTCCCAGTGTTCAGCGTCCAAAAAAATCTTAATTATTCTACAAACAGGAACAGGAACTTTCGGTTCGGAACAACTCGTAACACTCGTATGTCCAAGTGCAGTGAATACCAGGGGCGTGGATAGGAGGGGGGGTTCTAGGTTGCCTGGGACCCACCTGGTTATGCAATAAAACAGCCCTGACGTCTCGAAAAAGACAATCCTGCTTAACATTTTTGAAGCCGTAGGACCCCCCCCCCCCCCCCCCCCCCCCCTCCCCGCCCCTACTTAAAATAGGAATTCTGTTTAAGAATTTAAAACGAATAACTTGTCTTTTAAATAAAGGAAATAAAATTAGTGCATTTCACTAAGGACGAATACAATGCATGAAGCAATAATATAATTATATTTCTATTTCTCCTTGAGCTACAGGTGGCCAGGTTAAAATTGAGACCCCTGCAGATCAGGTGTGGACGTATTTCACTTTGAATTCTTTAAAGTGCCAGTTCGATCAAATTTTTAAATTTCGTTCTGTTTTGCACTTTTGAAACGAAATAATATATTTAGAAACCTGCCCAAACCGGTTTTCAATCCGAGCACGGGAAAACGTTTTTTTTTTCGGCCGTACTTTTCGCATTTGCACGGCCGCCATTAAATTTGCATGTTCCTAAAGTTACAAAAGATAGACAGTGAAAGTGACTGGAACTTCAGGAACATGCAAATTTAATGGCGGCTGTACAAATGCGAAAAGTACGGCCGAAAACAACCGTTTTCCCGCGATCGGATTGAAAAACGGTTTGGTCAGGTTACTACATACACTACAGTGAAACCTGTATTAAGCGGACCCCATATTAAGCGGACACCCTCTGTTAAGCGGACATCAGCTGCTTGGGTCCCTAAATTTTCTTCCCATTTTTTACTGTAAAACGAACCTGCATTCAGCGGACCTCTCTATTAAGCGGACACTAGCGAGGGTCCCGAGGGTCCCGAGGGTGTCCGCTTAATACAGGTTACACTGCATTTCATTCCGAAAAGTGCAGGAAAATGAAATATAAAAATTTGATCAAACTGGTACTTTCAATGCTGTTATATGTATACTGATCCCAGACATCCTTGAAGTAGATAAAATGCAACCCATTTTTTGCGGTTTCAGGAGATGAACGGTGTTCGCCATTTTCTTGATAGCACGATCGAAAACGTTGAACTTGCGATGAATGAATTTCATGCCTTCAATTTTCTGGAAATGAACAGCTTGCTCTGTACTAGTTACAGACAAACTCCAGAAAAGGCATTATAGGCTGTCGTAATGCAATGTTCTTTTCCTGAGAACTGGTTAGTCGCATTTAAACTTTAACAAATTTAGGTATGTAGATTTGAACGCATGAAGAGTCTGAACCAACATTTTTATACTCATTAAGAATTTATCATAATTTTATATCATAATTTATCAGATTTAAACAAGGAAAATCATAAGCGTGACGGTGGTTTGGAAACCCGATCTTAATAATTAGCATAAATTTTGGCGATTTTATTTCTTCGTTTTTCTTTGTTTAATGATCAGTTTGAAAAGCTCGAAGTTGGTTTAAAAAAACTCGGCTCAGCCTCGTTTTTTAAACCCACTTCTCGGTGTTTGGAAATCCTGATGAAACACTCTTCCTCGTGTTTGATATATTACTTTCAAATTCCAATTCAACCCAGAAACAGTAGAAGTAAGAGCCAGCATTCTGCGGAATCCCACTGTAATTTCCATTTTCAATTCCCATTTACTTTATGTTTACCCGCCGCCTGATTAGCTCAGTTGGCAGACCGCTGGCCTGCTGAGCGGGAGGTCGCAGATTCTAATCCCAGGCGGACCAACACTCAGGGTCTTTAAATAACCGAGGACGAAGGTGCTGTCTTTGCAGTTTCATCTGCAAATGGTGGCTCGGATGACCACCTAGGAATGGCGGTCCCGTCTCCGATGGGGAGGTTAAATATCCAGTGAGGATGTAACAATACCCTGGCTGTGACCACCCTCAGTGTCATACATTGTTCATGGGTAGGGTGGAGGAGATGAGATCAACGATGGACTGATAGCGGCTGCCTGAGGCGCCTTCATGAGCTAACGTCCGATCTCATTCTCATAAGTGTGTGTAAAGCGTCATGAAACATGTGATATGTGCGCTTTATAAGACGTCTTTCATTCGTTCATTTATGTTTATTTTATTTTTTCAGTCCGTGACCATCCGTCGGATGATGTTGGGCTTCATAATTCTCTTTGTATTCTGCATGGTAATCGCTCTTATTGTGCTGATTGCGAAGGCAGAAGGAGACGATGACGATCAGTGAATCAACCAAACAGTAAGTTAAAGAGACACTGTCCCGCCGAAATAGCAAAATTTCACTTAGCTTATTTCCACGTTATATCGCGAAATAGCACCAGGCCCCGGTTGTTCCAGGTGGATAGCGCTATCCATCGGATAAATCACTATCCAGTGGATAACGCAACTGGTTTTGCACACGTTTATCCGCTGGATAGCGATTTATCCGGTGGATAGCGCTATCCACCTTTTGAACAGCCGGGCTTAGATATACAACTTAGTTGGATAACAATATTCTATAGAGCAAAACAAAAACAGTAGTTTGGAGATAAAAGTGCAGAATTAAAAGGATTGAAGTGTCTGAAGTGGATTATAGTTCATCAAATTTGAACTTACCATTATTGTGAAATGTTGACTTTTCCAGCCGTTATTTTGTCTGTTTAGTTCATATTTCTTTGCTTCTCAAGTAGTTTTTAATTAAAGCTTTGGTCAAAGGCTCTTACCGGGAAAAACAGTTTATTCGTGATAACGTTAACAAAGATAATGGAACTGAATCGAAAGGTCTTATCGTTCTTATCATTTTTAAGTATAATAAGCTTTTCTGTAAGTCACGTGACATGCCACGTTGCCATTTTTCATAAAATAGCAAATATTTGACGAATTGCTGATGAGTTTAAGAGGAAACATAAAATAACAACGCTTTTCTGATTTTTCTGAGGACAAAGGTCATTTTTAAGTCCCAAATTTAACCTTTGATTATCTATTCTTGGTTTTCACTTACGTCATATCAAAATTCAGAAGCATTAAACAATAGATTTCGAATCAAAAATGTTTATGGAATTGTAGAGAGTTTAAAACTACACATCTTGGCCAAATTTTGAAGCGCAAAAGCATTTCGTTCAAGAGTTATAGGCGAACGAGTATTAGACATTTTTAGTAAGAAATGTATGGAGCGGCCATCTTTGTGCCCCACTCAGGGGCACAAAGATGGCGGCCAAAAATTCAAAGTCTTAATGACACCAAAAATCAAATTAAAAAATATTGTATTTGCTATAAGCTCCATTAACTCGGCTTATTAGCACTTATAATGCAAATAATAACTTTCAGCTGATTCAATTTTATTTTCACGGCTTATCTGAAATAGCGTGACGAATTGCGTGACACATTTAAAACCTTTGTAAATCGGAAGCAAAACATCGTTAAAACCTGAAACTTTTTGTGAAAGATTATAACACTGGTATTCACATACCATGTTAGAAACAGCTTTGCAGACCGTATACTTACGATTTTTTATTTTTATTACGTCATATGAAAACCAAGAATAACTGTAATTTTAAAATTCGAGGACAATCATTCCAAACGTAAAAGGTTAAATATGTTCAACCTCCATTGGAAAAGCCAATTTATTTAACTATACGTAAAAAATTCGCTGGCATATCGCCGATTTGCTTAATTTTAAAATTTTGATCACGTGACATGTCACGTGACCGAACTTGTACGTTAAGGCAGAAGAAGACGTCGATATTAACATTCAGGAAAAATTTTAATCTGGTCCAGTCAATCTAGCCGAAGATATTAAGTGTCAACGATATTTCAGCCCAGGCCTTAAACTGCTTGAGTTCTTCTTTTTGGCGATGGTTCCTTCCAATTTCAAGATAATAAAGTAAGCTTAAAACAAGTTCCTGACCATAATCATGAAAACACGATATTTCAGCCGGGGAAAGTGTCCCTTTAACAGTGCTGGAAATAACAGTCAGTCATCGAAGGTTGTCCAACCAAAATCTCAAAATATCCGACTAATCTTTGTTTTCTTTTCACAGCCTATCTTTTCGCCGTATCTCCAACCAGAAGGCCTCTTTACGGGTTACATTAAGTTCGAACATGGTGTCCAAGCACAAAAATGACTTTTATCTTGAAAGTTTAACTTTTAACCCCTTGACTCCCAAAAGTGCCAAATATCAAAATTCAAGAAAAATCCCAAATTTCATTTTGTAAAATATTGAAAACCAAATGGTACCATGTGAAAGTACTCAGTGCTGAAGAGGTTTCATTTGAACGGTCACACCATAGCATTTCGTCCACAGACTCAAAAGTTAGAACAAATGGTACCATGCTAAAGTACTGCTGAAGAGGTTTCATTTGAATGGTCACACCATAGGATTTTATCAACAGACTGAAA
Organism: Dendrophyllia cribrosa; assembly: GCA_024195265.1. Lineage (NCBI taxonomy): Eukaryota > Metazoa > Cnidaria > Anthozoa > Scleractinia > Dendrophylliidae > Dendrophyllia > Dendrophyllia cribrosa. Next base: position 639,016 of record JAJLRJ010000013.1, read on the forward strand.
AGTTAGAACAAATGGTACCATGCAAAAGTACTGCTGAAGAGGTTCATTTGAATGCTCACACCATAGGATTTCCTCAACAGATTCCAAAGTTAGAACTACAGTTCATGTCTCCATAATTGACTCTTGGAGTGAAAGGGTTAAGCCATCGCATGATTCAGAAAAACCGTGTGATTTGAATTCACACTTTAATGCATTGCATTCTTGCATTTGGCAGACGTGTTTAAGGCATTGTATTCTTGAATTTGTCAGACGTGTTTAATGCATTGCATTCTTGAATTTGGCAGACGTGTTCAATGCATTGCATTCTTGCATTTGGCAGACGTGTTTAATGCATTGCATTCTTAAATTTGTCAGACGTGTTTAAGGCATTGCATTCTTAAATTTGTCAGACGTGTTTAATGCATTGCATTCTTAAATTTGTCAGACGTGTTTAATGCATTGCATTCTTGCATTTGTCAGACGTGTTTAATGAATTGCATTCTTAAATTTGTCAGACGTGTTTAATGCATTGCATTCTTGAATTTGTCAGACGTGTTTGGAAACTGTTATCCATGATCATGCTTTTGTCTGTCGTTAAGCATAAAGGAGTTTATTTTAAACTTTTTTCACAATTTTTTGCAGGTTGGTGAGAGATCGTTAGATTGTCAAGGTGGACGTTAGGCTGCCGGACATTGTAGTTGTCAGTGTTGAACCCGATTGATTAGACATAACTAATTAAATCACTTTAATATCACAGATCTTTTTTTTATTAGTGTCATTTAATGAAAACATTTAGAATCTTTACTTCGATGTCGTAAAGAAAATCCAGGCCAATCCATTATTCATTATTATTTCACGTGGCCCTAGTTACAGTAGTAACAATATAAAATTTGGGTCGTACTTTCTAAGTAGTTGATAAAATGCCTTAATGAAAGGCAAAGCGGAAGATACGAGAATAGTAGAACACTTGTTTCATAATAAAGATAAATATGCTGGAGAAATGTAAACGAGCTTATGTGTTAGATTGAAAAAGACAAATTTCTAGGAACTAGTTTAATCATTGGTGTTCTGTGGATGTAATAATAACTGATGATTTTAATATTAGTTATTATAGTAATTGGACTGAGTGGAGTACAATTTAGGGAGTAATCGGGCGACGTCAATTTGAAATTACGAGCACGATTACCTCTGAATTGTACAACATTCAGTCCAATTATTCGCATTCAATAACAAAATTCGAGATTGAAAAGTCCATGTGGGCGTTTTGTAATCAAAACGTCAGATATTTTCTATTATTTTAAAACCAGGAGGGAAACAGCAAAAAAGAACCCATTAAAGTACATCTGATTGACGTGCGCACAACCTAGGTGTCCAATTACTCGTGTGAACGCACGCCAATTACGTAAGAAAAAGGCACGAAGATGACAAATCACAATCGAGAATTTTGTTATTGATACAGTTAATTGATTGTAATTGTTGCATTATTAAAGTTAAATAAAATTAATCAGTCAATCGGGAAAATGGTTTTGCTCGTGACTTTTATTTTTCAACGATCAAAAGGGTTCCGTTTGGACTAGGTTCCTGGGAACGAATTTGTGTCCCCCAGGGTCTTCTCGGTTTTCAAACCGCCATTCTGAAAACCGAGAAGCGTCTGGGAACGAAGTTGGTGTCAACTCCACTCTTTTGTCAAAATGGCGTCGTGGAGAAACTCCTTAGGCTCGATTACCAGCCGCTGTTCGGGAAAATGAGCCCTCGGCGGAAATCAAGCCTAGAAACTTCTGGGCCCCTGTCTTAAGGGGGGGGGGGGGGGGGGGGGGGGGGGGGGTACACATGAACGCCATTTTTCCGCCACTTGACATGGCTTTTATGGAAATATCTCGTTCACGTTTCAAGCAATCTAAAAACTCTATGCTCATCTCATGAATCTATGTTATGGGGTGTTTTGTAAATTTTTAGGTGATTTTTAGGTATGTTTGGGAGGAAATAGTTTTTCTCAAAGGATTTGTAAAATGTTGCATGCATGTTGACTCATGCATAACCGCTGTAATTTACATTATATTGCAGACTAAACGACGCTTAAAAGACAGATTTAATGAACACCGCCGTACCATTTATAATGCTAACACCAAGTCTAAACCTACTACAGCCGCCGAACATTAGAGAACAGCAGAGACGGGGGGGGGAGCAGAGACCGGGAGCATTTTGCTCAAATAATTTTTTAATTTATTTTTTTTGTTAAAGGCGCGTTTTAACTTGTATCTATTTCAAATAGATGGATCTGGCGAGGATACACGTGAATTTGAATGAAATTTGAAAAGGGTTTAAAGAAGGGCTAGAAGAAAGATGATTTTTGGAACACCAACAGACAGTTGATACCTCAAAGGATTTGTAAAATTAAAAGAAATAAGAAATATTGAAGATTTAGTGAAGTTTTAAAAGTAGAATTTGTAGTTAATAATTAATAGACGGACACCAAGTTAGTCCACGAGCAACCTGGGGTGCTCTTGCGTGGGTATCAACTGTCTGTTGGTGTTCCAAAAAATCATCTTTCTTCTAGCCCTTCTTTAAACCCTTTTCAAATTTCATTCAAATTCACGTGTATCCTCGCCAGATCCATCTATTTGAAATAGATACAAGTTAAAACGCGCCTTTAACAAAAAAAATAAATTAAAAAATTATTTGAGCAAAATGCTCCCGGTCTCTGCTCCCCCCCCCCCCCCCCCCCCGTCTCTGCTGTTCTCTAATGTTCGGCGGCTGTAGTAGGTTTAGACTTGGTGTTAGCATTAGAAATGGTACGGCGGTGTTCATTAAATCTGTCTTTTAAGCGTCGTTTAGTCTGCAATATAATGTAAATTACAGCGGTTATGCATGAGTCAACAAAAACCCCGACCCCCCCTCACCCCGGGACAAGGTGGGGATTTGGAAAAAACCATGCTCAAATCTCAAATAATACCCCCACCTCTTGGGATCCTTCATTAACTTAAAACATTACCTAATACCCCACCCCTGGGGGCTGTCAGTTAGGTGGCACTTGGTTGTTAGCCTTAAAAAGAAAAGGCACTGATGGTGAGTATTAAAACGTTAACTTTCTTTGAAAATTGCCAAGTTTTTTGAACCAGCCAGAGCAAAGCACTATGAATAGCAATCATTAAAAGTTTAATACGAATATAAAATAAAAACAGTATACAGACCTTTGCAAACATTACAGATCCACTCCCCCTCTGGGACCTTCTCCATTCCAATGCACTCCATATGAAACCACATGATGGGGCAGGTAGGGTTGTCACAGGCAATCATGTCCCCACTTTCTCCTTCTCCACACAGGCAATAGACGTCACACTCTTCAAAGAGAAAATTTCACATTTAATTTTACAGTAGAAGCATCCAAAGGAACAACAATTTGCATCTTTATGAACGTCCAAACTTAATTTACCATCTAAGAAGTCCAAAGGAGGGGTTGTAGAGGACTGTTGTCTCTTGGACTTGCCTTTGCTCATCTTTGCTTTCGACCTCGTTGACACCGCCTTCTTTGCCCCTTCTTTCCGCCGTTTCGCTACATCCTCTAAGTGTGCAACCCACATCTTCACGTCATCTTCCGTCAGAAGGACTTCCGCTTTGGCCAACGCAGTGACCTCTTCACTGGACAAATTCATGCTTGCTTTCTTGTACATGTATGCTTCGACAATGACAGTGGATGGCGCTTTAAACTTCATTCCACGTTTACTGTGTATCCTGTAATATAATGTTTTAAATGTTCATCTGGGTGGAGGTAATGTCCAGCACACTTCATGGGGGAACACTGGTCACAGGGCCCTCCCCAGGGACGATCTGGGTCAGCAACAGGAACTGGGAAATAAGACAACTCCGGACCTCCAGGGTACCACTGCAAGGTTTCTTGACTGCTCTCAGTTGAATCTGTCTTGCAATTCGGATGAGGGCAATCAGCTTGATTGCACTGTAACAACATGAAAACGTAGAGGTGTGGCAGGTTAGGAACCATGTGCCTGTGGCGCACATCCCAAATCTCCTCGAAGTACTTGTATAGAGTTGGTTCTTGGAGTTTTAGGGCTTGTTTATCTTTCTTTTTCCCTTTAAGGAATATAAGCAGCTTTGGACGTCTTTCCCTGGGATAATTAGCATGCTTGTCATCTGCTCCTTTAAATAGCTGGATTGCCTGCTTTGCACAAGGGGATCCATTTACTTTCTTGATATATACATCTGTTGCCATGTCTAGATTGCGGGCTAACTGAGCCTTGTCAAAGCCTTGACTGCTGTAGTTAGAACCACCAAGGGTAGAGGGAATAAACAGGTTGGTATGAGCAACAGTTAAACAGCCGCTGACTTTGACATTGCAGACTCTGCATAAATCCCCACCTATGCCCCACCCCCTCAGGGCAGTCAAATCCACTAAACGCTTCCAATGCCCCACCTTCTCGGGCATGATTTTGTATCAAATCCCCTACTATTCCTATTTAATCCCCACCTTGTCCCGGGGTGTGGGGTGGGGGTCGGGGTTTTCGTTGACTCATGCATTACATTGAATCATGTAGATTAATTTTTTTTTGATGTCACAGGTCAGGTTATATTTGATAGTGCGCGTTTCACCGGTAGAAAAGAAAATATGGTAAGTCCGACAGAAGTGTAGGGACAAGTGGCGCAATTCTTTCCGTGAGGGAGTTGGGGATGGGGGTTAGTAGAGTTAGAAGGTAGTTTAGCTGAAACTAGTATGTCACGGAGGTTAGGACAGCGTCTAAAGGCTACAAGAGGCAAGTGTTTAAAAGCTTTTTTACAACGTTCAGAAGAGAGTACTAAATAATATAATATAATGTAACCGCTGTAATTTACATCATATTGGAGAGACTAAACGACGCTTAAAAGACAGATTTAATGAACACCGCCGTACCATAGAGGATTTCTATTCGTATATTAATCTTTGTACCAGTTGACCTGATTAGAAACTATGTGAGAGGTTGTACGCTAAAGCTGGGTTATAGCTAAGTCGACGTGAAAGACTTTCCATAGAAGTTATAGTTGACGGAAGGAATTCCTTGCCCATATCCACGTTCCTTACTTAGGCCTGTTCCTCTAAGTACAACTAGAGCTACAACCTCAGGCTTGCTTCGCAACTGAGTGTATTCACGTAACCGACTTCTGTGCACTAGACAAAGCAAATCTCGGGAAGATTTGCCTCAAAATCTTAATTGCGTTCGACGAGAGGAGAACGCAAGCCTAATCTTGGCGTCCTCAGTGTTACAATGTTGGTTGTCCTGTGTGATAGGAGCAGAAAAAAGGCTACTAATTGGATTGTCTCACTTGCTTTTTTCGTGCTTTACTAATTTGGCCCCTCCGCTCATTTCTTTCAGGGGCTTGTCTCGGTCGGAGAACTGGTACGCATCTTGACCTCGTTTCGGAAAATCGTGCAGTAATTTTACGTTTTACTAGTGCTCTCGAACACACTCCCGTAATCCATGATTACTACTACGTAATGTTCTTAAATGTGCTCACCGTACCCGCGTTGATCTCATGATCAGCACGGTCAAGGTTACTAAATTTATAGCGTGAACTAAACATAACGATCTAGCACAATCGTTCGATGTGTCTAGAATTACAAAACGCTAAAATAACACTATAAATTACTCGTCCTGGCTGTCCCGTTTGGTTTTAAAAAACAGGTATTGAAACAAAAAATGATTCAAAGAAGGAAATTTCCATAAAGATGAACCTCATTCAATCAAATTAAACAAAAAACACAAAGAAGGGAGGGGAATTAAGGATTTGGAAGCATTTTGAATAATTAAGTAAGGGTCACGTATATCTATTAATTTTGACTGGCCGGTCAGCAGGGTCAACGTATATAAACGCTCAATAAAGTTGTCTCGCGGGAGAGTCGGTTTCGGGTCAGTCGGGTATCCGAAGTTGGGATGCTGTGCCGTCGAAACATCAAGGTGAGCCATGTCTTAACTATAACAAACTAGTAAAGAACATCGAACATGTGAGGTTATGAAGAAAAATGGTATCCCTTTCATAGCTCCCAGAGTCAATTATGGAGACATGTAATCAATGTAGTTCTACCTTTTGAGTCTGTTCATGACATCCTATGGTGTGACCATTCAAATGAAACCTCTTTGGCAGAACTTTTGCATGGTACCATTTGTTCTAACTTTTGATTCTGTTGATGAAATCCTATGGTGTGACCATTCAAATGAAACCTCTTCAGCAGTGCTTTTGCACGGTACCATTTGTTCTAACTTTTGATTCTGTTGATGACATCCTATGGTGTGACCATAGTCTATCCACAGACTTTTCCTTTTAAGCCGAGCCGCACTTGCACTCGCAAGCGTTCGCTTCGCTCACGCTGGGCTAAAAATAAATCGGTCTGTAGACGGACTAGTGTGACCATTCAAATGAAACCTTTTCAGCAGTATACTTTTGCATAGTACCATTTGTTCTAACTTTTGATTCTGTTGACGAAATGCTATGGTGTGACCATTCAAATGAAACCTCTTTGGCATTACGTTTGCATGGTACCATTTGTTTTTTAGTATTTTGTAAAACTAAATTTGATTTTTTTTTTAATTTTTATGTTTGGCACTCTTGGGAGTGAAAGCGTTTAATAAGCTCGGTATGGAAATGAGAAAGATGTAATGTCCATCATCACGATGAACATAACATCTCCCTAACGTCAAACACCTTATAAACTTTTCTCCCATACATTTTTTTAGTCTTGTTACTGGACACACATTAGACACTGATTAGAACTGAACATGACGCAAGTCTGAATTCGTATCTTCTCATGCGGAAAGAGTTGTCTCGCCGATATTGGTCGATCATTCCCGGTTTTGAACGAACGAATTTTAAGAAAGAGCCAGAAAGGTTCATTATCAGGAGCCCGTCACCCTCCTGACATTATCTATTTTACTACCATAGCTAAATTCAACCTCAATTCATGTCATGTAGTTTTTGTAACTTTTAAGTCTGTGTATGAAATCATGCAGTGTGACCATTCGTTTCTTTTTTCGATTCATCAGCAGCATTAAGCTACGGTTCATTCATTTTTTTTTTAGTATTTTCGATTTATTTTTAAGTGTGAATTTGAAAGAAAAACCAATAACGTTTTTTCCCGGCGTGACCTCGCGAATAGGTCTGCGTGACCGTTCAAGAGCCCTTGCCTTTAGCAAGTTGATGACATGATTTAAATATTTATGATGGATCCAATATGTTCTTTGCATTCCATTGTTGACCATTGTCATATGCCATGCAACACTCTGCAGAAGTTACTGTTCTGTGAGAAGTTGCAAGCTCTATGGGAAGGATACTAAACTCGACGGTAGGTGATAACAAACTAATAAGGCAATCTAAATATATTTTTTTATCTTCACTTCACATTAAAATTTGGGTCATGCAACATAATTCTATAAAGCGTTGAGTACGTTGCGACAAGTCCGCCATTTGGCGTTTCTATAGTGTGACGCATTATCTCTTAGCTTTACTGTACAACTTGGGCAAACAACTTTATTTCGTCTGTCTATGGAGCTCGTTGTTCGTCTAGTCAGCTAGTAAAAAGGACAATCAATCAGTCGATCGATCCAGTTGGATCGATTCGTCCATATGAAACAGATGAAATATCGGCTTTATAGCGCTTAATTCTTGAAAGTTGCACTAAGCTGACAACTGAGCTGATGGACACACTGTATTCCATTGGTTTTTCAGCTAAATGCACGACTAAAGAAACAAAAGTCGCTTTCCCAAGTTTATACGTCCGAAACAAAACTGATAAGGCTTATTTCCGGTGTGAAAAAGAACAATGCTCATCTGGCTGTTTTTTTTTTTTAATATTTCCCGAAACATTATGCTCTCTAAGGTTATCTAGGTTATAAGAATGTTTGACACTATTCATTAATTCAATATTTGATAAAAGGCTCGATGTTATTTGTTTTAAAAGCCAAACGTTTTCGAGTTATACGGTTGTCTTCAGTGTGTGGTTTTAAAAATAATTGTTATAAATTTTTCAGTTCATAACTCCACAGATAGAATCGAGATAAGCTTATGTTTTGTTTTGTTTTGTTATATTGAACATTGAATTACCCGATATTACGTCATATGCCCCCCTCATCCATTTTAAAATTCATTCGCATCATTCGTTAATTCATTCGTACAGTTTTTCAGTTTTGTATGCTGGCACAAGACGGGTGAAAATGTTGAAAAAAAAAAACACCAATCAGACGTAATCAGTATAAAGAAAAGGTTTCTCTAGACAATCTAAACACACTGCAAGATATTTTTTCTTTGTTTGAAAAACACTACAAAGCTCCAGGTGTCCTTAGTACATGTTAGTATATAATTGATAATATTAATTAAAGCGATCGTTGAAATCAGTTTGTGAGTTATTTGAATTGAAAATAGTTTATGGCCCCAACGCTTAAGTAGTGAATCGGTTTATAAAACATGACCCAATAAGTAACTGCGGCATAAAAGGAGAAATTTGGAGCGCCAAGCTGCAAAAATTGAATTGATATTGCATGAACTTTGATCCACAACTACATGTTTATTTGTTTGTTTGGATACGGTTCATTTAAGTTAGGCTAACCAAGCTATGAGATATATTACCAGTAACATCAGAGCAATTTTGTTAGTTTTTATTTTTTTTTGTTATCAATATGAATAACACAATATATGTCATATCAGTAATTCGAATTCCGGTTTTTAATGCAAAAATCCCAAATTATTCCTGCCTTAGAGAAACATTGAAAGACCACGTGATAAGGCCAGGTGGTTGAATGTCAAAGGAGTACACTCTGAGCAACTGTTTGCTTTGCAATTTGATGCAACGTTAACATCATATTTTTACAGTTTTAAACTTGGGAGCAAATGGGTGTGAAAGTAATTGAAATGTTTTTATGCAAAAGATAACTACAAACAACGGTATGTTCTTCTTTAACTTTGCATGTCGATTTGTTATGCTAAAACCCCTTTGTTGTCAAAGGTATTTCTTAAAGAGCCATTTCCTTTGTCCAATATCGCAAACGAATTGTTAATCTTCGCCCCAAACAAATTTTCTTCTACGTAGCCGGCATCGCATACTCAGTGCATATCAGGATATTTGGGAGTTAGATTCTGATCGATAGCGGGTGATTTTATTCACTGAACATTAATTTTAGTGCATGTAAATAAATGTTGCTATAGTCCTTACGATAGCAACTGTTTAGTTCGATTAAAGTTCACTTAGTACGTGCTGGAAACTTCCCACGCACGGTACGTACGGCAGTTTTAATTTTCGGGATATCAATGCTGATCAGTTTTTATACCACCGTGCACTACACGATTTGTGGTTTATTTTCGCTTGCCTTTCACTGAAATGCAGTATAAACGGGAGCACTTGAGCATTTGCCTCCATTTATCATTTTATGCACTGCAGCACTTGCGATCCTGACATCTTTATGCTCGACATTGTTACAATTTTCTATCATTTTGTTTACAGTTCCTGTAGCATTAAAGAACGTCTGTCTTATAATATATCTGTCATTCAACAGTTGTTAGTAAGGTTACTAGCAGTGCTGACGACACATTGTTTGTTGCCTTGCGATGGGTTCTCGGATCATGTACCAACCACTGTCTGTGAAAGCCTCACGCCCAAACATTATATCACGGATAGACAAGCCGCTCTCAGTCAGCCAATCAACACGAGTCCCTATTGGATTCACGTGAGCAATACGAGCTACACACCTGGAGCCATGATGATTGTCACGGTTAATGGAACCAAAGGATTTAAAGTACAATAGACACTTGTTAGAGCAGTTTTCAATTGAGTGTGGTAAAACCAAAACCAAAGTAATTACTCTGACCAATCACAGCAGTCGTAAACAATCCAATGAACCAATCAGAGCTCGAAGCAATTACATGTCGCCGGCGCCAAGCGCGGGAAAACGCGTGCGAGCAAGTCACGATTGGTTTTGGTTTTACTTCTGATTGGTCGAGAAAGTGGCGCGAGATTTTTTAGCCAATCACAAAGCGTAGCAATGCAAAACCAAAGCAATTGTGTAATTACTTTCGACAGTCAATTGAAAACTGCTCTAAAACCAAAACCAAAGTAAGTACTCTGACCAATCACAGCAGTCGTAAACAATCCAATGAACCAATCAGAGCTCGAAGCAATTACATGTCGGCGGCGCCAAACGCGGGAAAACGCGTGCGAGCAAATCACGATTGGTTTTGGTTTTACTTCTAATTGGTCGAGAAAGTGGCGCGAGATTTTTTAGCCAATCACAAAGCGTAGCAATGCAAAACCAAAGCAATTGTGTAATTACTTTCGATACTCAATTGAAAACTGCTCTATTTTTTAATACATTCAGTATAAAACATGTTGTTTAAATTATGGTATGCATTATACTGCTTTGCGTCACCCTTGAAAATATACTTTAATCAGTCCAAATCATACACGCCTGTAGCAGTTATGCACCACATGTAAACAACGACAAGAACTCTATCATTATGTTTGCATCTTATTCGCGCTCAGAGTCAGTTTTAGAGACATGTAGTGTAGTTCTAACTTTTAAGTGTTTGGAAGAAATCCTATGGTATAACCATATCAAATGAAACCTCATATGCAGCCCTTTTGCATGGTACCATTTATTTTTCAATATTTAACAAAATAAAATTTGGGATTTTTCTTGAAATTTGATTTTTGGCACCCCATGGAGTTAAATGGTTAACCTCGCGCTTGGCTAGAAAATCTATTTATTTAAATTTTGGTATCAGCTAAATCAGGAGCCTATTACCCTGCTAAGTCCATTGAATAATTTGGTCACCCTAAAGAGACTTCAAAAACTGACGTTTCGTTAGGTCAGATATCTTAAACTTTTTTATAGTTTACTCATTTTACTCAATTTGCTCGATCAACTCAGTTTTTACCAAATATTAGTGTTTCACTTCACCTTCGGTGCAGTTTAAAACATAGACCCCATTTTTTCCTTGTTAAGGGTGTCATCATCCAGGCACGTGCTGTGGGGGATCCCAGACCAGTTGGAACATTTAAAGGGAACCTGCCCAGTAACCAGACATACATGTGGTGCTCGGGTGGTGAACCACAGGTATCTTCTTGTTTAGTATTCATTTTTACAGTTTTATTTTGCCTTTCAATTCTGAGCAACGTTCTTTTCCCCATTTAGTATTTTCTCCGCTCCCTTCTTCTTCTTTCTCCTCATTTCTCTCCCCTGTCCTTCAGTCGGCCACTGTCACACTTCCTTTCCATTTTTTCATTTTCCATACCCGGATATTTCCTTCCCTACTGCCCCCTTTCCATTCCTAACCTTTCTTTTTCCCTTTCTTCGCCACCCTTTAATATTCTTTCTCTCACATTTCTGTTCCATCTTAAGCCCCTATCGTCCCTACCGCTTTTCCCTTCTTTTCATGGTTACTTCCCATTTCGTCTCTTCTCACATGCTTTTCCTTTCTTCCTACCGTTTTTCTTCCCTGCCCTTTGTTCTCTTTGTCGTCTTCCTTCACTGTCCCTACCTCTTATCTCCTACCCCTCTTCCCTTTCATGTTCTTTTACACCCTCCCGCCCGTCCCGTCCTCTCGCTCACACCGATGCTTCATATTTATCTCTGTCCTCCTATATTTATAACCAACGTCCTCTCTATTTCCTTTTCCCGGCTCGCGCTTCATCCTCCTCCCCCATCTGTTCCTATCCAGTGGCAGACTTTCGAAAAAATTCTCAGTCTCCAACATTTTAACTCCCTTTCCTTATTCACTTCGTCCCCCTCCCCCCCCCCCCCCCCCCCCCCCCCCACCTCTTACCTCTGGATCCGCTGTCCATCCTTATCCATCATAATTCCTTCTCCAGAATACAATCACTCACCACCGATTAACCGGACAGCCAGTCAAGGCATGGAATTCATTGGATTTCATTTGGAAAGCACCTGACAACGCTGTGGGAAATATTACGTTTTGGTAAGGTTGAGCAGCTTCCTTTATAATTGCAAAGTCGAGGATCCAAGCGAGCACAGTGCACCTTGCGACATTACAGTCCCTTACAATGCAGTCTCTCGTGGACATATCGCACACGCTACCGTTGGCCCGCGTGTATACGTCTCCTAGGAGATGTCTACACTCAGGCTAGCCATCAACAGGTAATACCGACAAAAATTAAGTGATATCTCCTTTCAGGGCCGGCCTAGTCGACAACTTTACATTTTTTTGGGTTGGAGTACAATCTGCAATGGTCAGCGGTCCTCCACCTGTAGCAGAACCTCCTCCAAAACTTGAGCCAGGCTTCCAGGTATTTGTTACCATAGCAACCATTAGGTCATAACCAGTTGTGGACTTGTAGCTCTTAATTACTTCTCGAGTACAGACAAAAATAGTTTTAATTTTAAGGTGCACCTTTGTACAATAGATAATGATGATAAAGTTTCAGAAATTATGGGCCATCGCTCGGGGAGACACTTTTTCCAATCAGAGAGTGGTCCTTACTCTCAGCTAATAAGAACAGAGGCGATGAAATGCGTCATAATTCTCATTGTTCTCTTCAGATAACTAAGCAAGAATGTGGAAGAAAAAAAAGTTGTTATTCGGAGCCTGAGGACTGCACAAACAGTTCAAACTGCATATTCATGGTGACTTATAACATAGATGGCGAAAACATCACTTTTGAAATGAGTGGACATCTTGAATACATCGCTGTTGGTTTCAATAATAAGCAAGAAATGGTAGGTATTCTAGAAGGGCTGGCGCTCGAAACGTCAGCTTTTTTATCTTTTAACGGTGGCCGCCAGTTTACCGTATCAACCCAGGGTCAAGCCCAAATCATACCGTCCAGAAGGACGTCGGACACCTTATTGAGACTTATATAACGGAGTAACTGGTTAGCTTTCAGTTGAGGTTGGGGTTAGCTTTCTAGTCAACCATGCCCTCACGTGTAGTCAACTCTGCCCTCATAGTCAAACTGGCCCTCACATGTAGTCAGCTTTGCCCTCACAGTCCAACTAAAGATTTTTAAAATAGTGTAGATCCTTCTGGTTTGAATAGAATGACATGGTATTTGCACTAATATGTTCATTGGTAGTTGTAGTTTGTGCCGTCATGGTTTTTGGATTTTTGTGATTCCTTTTAGTATTTTATTTATTTATTTCAAAGTTCAAACAAGTGATTTGTCTTCTCTGTAAAATGTTTTTTTTTTTGCCTTGCGGAGTAAATGTTACAATTTAGGTTAGCTTCGTAAGGCTTATCGTTTTGCCTTTATTTTGATATCCAAATTTTCCTTGAAGGACAAAAGTGGAATTTTCGTGGATTTTTTTTATATGGCCGCCATTTTGAATATTTCATGCATTTGCTACTCGCACTTCTTAACCTGCTTGCCGCTTTACGTCTGGACGCTTACTTCCAATTTTGATCTCCGGCACGCACGTGTCTTTTGTCTATGCAATGAAGGTCATGAGTTGCACCGCTGTTAAAATTGGTCGAGATACAGCGTCTGGCGCAAGGGCATTATTTTATGTACTTTTGACTGTGCAAAACGCCATTTGGAATCAAACGTTGAGTATTATTATATTAAATAAAAACTTACGGTTATGCGTTTGGAGAAGTGTAAGTTGATATGCAAATGAGGTCAACTTTGACCGTCAATTATGCAAAAGCAAACACTTCACCTGAAAAAATATGTTTCCCACAAATGCATGAAGTCCTTATGTCATGTTTCATGTAAAATGTTTGCTGTTGCATGGTCTTGAAACGGTATAAATAGAATAAAATTACGGAGCACAAAACAGATGTACTTACCAGGACAAATACTTGTACTGAAGGGGACGTGCTGTTTGCACACTGAAGTCTTTATAAGTGTATATAACTACCTTTGAAAGGCTATATCTTTCTAATTATATGAGATACAAAAATTAAACTCGGCAGCAAGATCTAATAGATCCCACGCCACAAGTTAGTGACGTTAATGATCCGATGCGTCAACATCACATGATGTTACAATTTATTTTTTGAGTCAACCTTGCCCTCATTTTTTGACAACTGAAAAATGATTGAATGCCCCATTGCTAGGTAACAAGAGAAGGTTAATAAACCAAACTTAGTTTAGATTAATCCTCGTTGTTCGAGTATGTTAATCCATGGCAAAAACCGTTTAGAAAATGTTTTAAACTGTGGGTAAAAATGATTCGAAGGTCATATATTCTGAGCTGGCAGCTATGGAGTCAACGCTAAAAAATTCGTAGTAAATCAGGGTTTTATCGTATTGACGCTTGTTTGACAGCGTTAGAAAGTACATGAATAGAGTGTCACGCAAAGTTATGTTTAAAGGTAACACACTTGTTTGTCTTCCTAAATAGCACAGTTGAAAATGAGAGTCAAACTTGCCCTCACATTCTATTTTTTTGGTCATGAATTGTTAATGAGGCGTTCAAATGCAAATTTCAAAAAACCGTAGAAAATTCAGTTTTCGCTTCCCGAAAATAAAAGAGGATTTGTTTGAAAAGTAGTGATAGGAGCTTATCATTGACATTAAAAAAAGTTGAAAAGGATAGAATAGCGGGCTGTGACGTCACTCCGAAAAACACCTATATGGCGGCTTCAAAATATGAAATTTGGTACAAATAATGAAAAATTCAGAACAAATTCAGGATATTCCCTTTCAAAGGAATTCTTTCACTACAACAAAGACAGGATGTGCATGCATCCAGTAAATGTGTTTTACTTCCTAACTTGTTTAGTTTTTGTTTGAGATTGTAGAGATTCTAAAGACCAAAACTTTTTATTTTTTACTTAAAAAATGACCCAAATTATAGTTTTGCAAAGAAACGAAAGGTTTCATTTATTCCAATTGACGCTTAGCGAGATCAACGTACAGACATCAAAGAATGAGATAAATAGTTATAATAGAATTTGATGATTCATATCAGTATTTTTTGGGGAGCTAAAATGATGTAATTGTTTGTTTTTCAATTTTCGAGGATTTTTGACATGGATCAACTGTAACATTAATAACTCATTACCGTTATCAGCTGCAGACTTCCAACTTAACCAAACATTATATAACTATACAGGTTTCTGATTTGCGTTTGCTAAGATACATATTGTTAAATAATACGTCAACCACAATGTTTTCCAAAACGCCTTTTTTTTAATTTTTAGTCAAACTTGCCCTCATTTTAATTGTTACTAAATTTCATCACAATCCCAAAAACGGGAGGTTAACATTCCAAAATACCTTAGATTCATTCGTAAATAAAGGTCTTTACTTGGTATGAAAATGGATCAAATTCCATACAATCTGCATTCATAACGTTAACAAATTTGCCCAGATCGGAAATACAGCTTTTTTCAAACACGTGTGTTTAGACATATGCTACTTGAAAAACATTAATATCTCTAAACATTTCTAGTGAATCTCTTAGATTTTTCACAGGCTTATTGCAGATGAAACGACAAATTTGTGTATTTTTTTTAAAGCCATTTACCAGTTTGTGTAAAGGATATACATTGCAAGAGGTTTTAGTCCTATAATCTGTCTAGTGAAATTAGAGTGTGTCCTTTTAATGTGGATATCTCCTTACCATTAAAACCTAAAAATGTTTCGTTTGGCAGAACTTTTCTACTCTAAACGCGCTTCTATGCTTCTAAATAACAACTCTCTCAGTTAAAGGATACCAATTGTAGCTTGGTTTAAAAAAATGGAAAAAAATCAAGAGTTGAGTCAAACCTGCCCTCATTTCGAACTTTTTCAGTTGCTGTAAAATGCGGCAAAATGATGGTTAGTTTGCCAAACACTGCTTAGATTCGTTGACTTGTCTA
Organism: Dendrophyllia cribrosa; assembly: GCA_024195265.1. Lineage (NCBI taxonomy): Eukaryota > Metazoa > Cnidaria > Anthozoa > Scleractinia > Dendrophylliidae > Dendrophyllia > Dendrophyllia cribrosa. The sequence goes on from JAJLRJ010000013.1 coordinate 654,790, forward strand.
GATGTGTTTGCCGTAAATGCTTTGTTTCCGTAGAGCAAAACACTGAGGCGTAATAACCAAAAATCACCCTGATCAACTTTGCCCTCATATGCAAATTTTTTTGGTGTTCAAACTTTAAAAAATCGTAAAAAATTGTGATTGCTGCGGAATCAGCAGAAATCTTGTGAGAATGATTTTCTACTAGCCATGCTGACTGTTGAATTTTTTCAAGTCTTAACCATGTAACGATAACAAAATGGAAACTTTGTCAAACCTTGATACAGTACCTGGCGAATTTTTTTTTTGTCAAATGGATAAGGCCTAGTGTAGTTCTATATACCTTCACGGCATTTGCGTTCAAATTTACCATAGCTCTCCAACCGTTGCGGAGTTAAGCCATGGTTATCCCTGCATCATTAGAGAATCTTACTACACCGCTGGCCTCAAACTAACTCCTATTTTGGACGATATTTAGTGGGATAACCTCAGTAGTCAACCTTGCCCTCTAACCAGAAATTCACAATTCAACTGAAAGGCATGATAGTCACTTTTTTACATTCCGTTTGGCTAAAATTATGCACGCATGCACAAACATGTTGCCTAGTAATTCTCAAAGCATTCTGTCAAAACTCCGAAGTGTGTAGCCGAATTGAAATAGTCCATGGTGGGGTGAGGGCAAAGTTGACTGTGGAGGATGCTAATTGGGGTTAGCAGTTTATATAGTTAAATGTAGGACTAAGCAACCCGAGAAGCTAGGTGGTACAGTGGTACGGTGGGTTATGTAAGCCTAAGCGTAGCTGAGGTCACAGGTTCAATCCTGAGTGGGGATTTTAGATTTTCTTTTTTACACTTAAAAATTTATTGAAAATAAAATTCTTAGTGTCGACATTACGTTATATAAGTCTCAATAAGGTGTCCGACGTCCTTCTGGACGGTATGATTTAGGCACAATCTCAACTTAGTCGATAAAACCAAATTTTCATGTAAGTATTCTAGGCTTAGTCTCCGTCCACACCATAGTTAATGGAACAAATTGGTTATGAAACTCAGTCAGTCCTTTGTTGTATGTTTTTGTTCTCCATTTCTTTTGTTTGTTTGCCTTGACCCTGCACAAAACACAACAACAACAACAACAACAACAACAACATTTGGCTTTATTTGCATGACTGTAGATTTTACAATATTGCAAAAGCTTATAACTAACTAACAAAAGGAAAGAAAACAAAAGTGAATAATTAAATTACATTGGTGACAATTTTATCTCGAGAATCAAAACAAGATGAAATAAATTTAATTAATTGCATGTTTAGAAAGTAAATGGAAGAATTCATTAATTCTATGATCAATTCAGTTACAGGTAAATGGCTAATATTTGGTATAAAAGTTTGTATTTTATTGTAAAAATTATCTCTTATTGTTGCGTATTTTGAACAATAGAAAAGAAAATGGATTTCGTCTTCGATTTCATTTGAACCACAAACTGGGCAAAGCCTTTTGTCTCTTGGAATTTTGTTGTATCTGCCCAGTTCGATCATAAGTTTATGATTACTTATACGTAATTTAGTTAATGCCCTCCTATCAGATGCTCGTCTAGTCAGACCTAGATAATTTGAGGGGGTATATTCGTTCTTGAAAGTCTTATAAAATTCTAGTTTTTGAGAATGCTGAAGTATATGTTGCCAATAAGAAATATATTTCTGTTTCATTAAATTTGTACAGTGTTTGACTTCAGCGGTGTTTAATAAATCGAGGTTAAAATTTCTGAAATTAAAATATTCGGATATCTTCAAAAGGTGCATATGAGCAACTGACCAGTAGAAATATTTGGGCTCACACGTTAAACAAAACAATGTGCAGGGTCACGGTTCGTTCAACATAAAACAAAGCAGCTTTGTACACTCTTTTTGAAATTTGTTGAGCTTCATAACCAGTTTGTTCTATTAACTATGGTCCACACATATCCGGATATGTTTGAATCCGCAACGTTTTTGTTTCGGATTGGCCTTCCGTCCACACGTGTCCGACGAATTCGGCTTACGAATCCGCAACGTTTTGAATCCGCTCTCCAGGAGTGAAAATTTTTTAATACGCTACGAGTACGGCATCGTGTGGACGGTCGAATCCAGATATTTTTTAATACGCTGACGTAACAGTATCGGATCCAGTCTTTAAGCGCGGGAATATTCAACATATATTGCCGACCGAAATGTTATCGCTTCACTTCTACTTGGACTTATTTCAAGTCTAATAATATGTTTACGGTTGAACTTGGCGAAAGCAATTGAATTTGCCGCCAAACTTGCAGAACGCGGCGCTCAAAATGTTGGCCTTTGCGCATGCTCTGTTGACAACATTTGAAGAGGAGCCCTGGGTACTAGAGCGAATAAGGATACGTGTGGACGGGCAAATAAGATTCGAATACGATACGTGTGGACGCGAATATTTTCTATTCCGCAACAAAAAAGTTGCGGATTCAAAAATACTCGGATACGTGTGGACGGGGCCTTAACTGGGTGAGGAAGTATTGTTCAGAGCTTTGTATCTAGACCCCTCAGTAAGTACAGTAAAATCCCGCGTGAAAGAACCTAGCGAATGTAAAATCTACAGCCTGAAATTTGCCATTTAGACACCCATTTTTATAAGAACCAGTTATTACTGGCTTTAAATTTATTTGCAGCCCGATCGTAATTGTAGGTTCTTATACGCGGAATCTTACTGTATTCTAGGCCTAATTGGTCAATCGAAATTCTGCGCTTGTCAAGCGGGTCGCCTCGCTTGTTAAATTAGACTTATTATGATCGCTATCCTTTGTAGAATCAAACTGATACCATATCCTGTTCAACATCATCAAACAACGCTGTTGAAGTCAGACATTATTTCTTGGATTATCATCAACCAATAAGAACTGACTTGGTAAGTGTCGATGTCTATGTTCTCCTTAAATTTTTATTACTTTCAAAACAAAACAAATGACAGAAATTAGTAATGTGGTACCACAAAAGTTTCATAATTGACACAGTCACTTTTTCGAAAGCTTAGCAATCCGCATCTACCGACAACTGTACCGATTCCTGTAGCTTAACCCTTTCACTCCCAGAGTCAATGGAGAATTGTTGTGTAGTTCTAACTTTTGAGTCTGTGGACGAAATCTTATATATGGTGTGACCATTCAAATGAAACCTCTTCAGCAGTACTTTTGCATGGTACCATTTGGTCTAACTTTTGAGTCTGTTGATGAAATCTTATATATGGTGTGACCATTCAAATGAAAGCTCTTCAGCAGAACTTTTGCATGATACCATTTGTTTTTTAATATTTTACAAAATGAAATTTGTGATTTTATATGGATTTATATCTTGGCACTCTTGGGAGTTTTAATCGACTGAAGCATTACTGCTTCTTTGGATAAGGATTGGCCCATTGCAGGTTAATTGACAAATAAAGAATGCCACATAATTTATTATGTTCTCACGAAGCTCGAATTTTACAATTGCACCCTATTTTAGCTCATTTTATTGATTTTGATCAATTTTTGGATCAATAGAGGTTATTCCTTTGAAAACTTTTAGATTCAAGATAGTGGATCCAAGATGGCGGTTTAGCTTATTAATGATTTCATATGACGTCATAATAGACACGTGAATTCCTTAGGTATTCATAAGTTATATTCTGTTGAACGAGAAACATAGCATGTTGTCATGTTTTAGTGAGAAAATAACAATTATGTATTTTTATTAGAGAAATTCTGATGAAATCATTCGTCACAAGGCCTCTTATGAAAATGGAACATTAACATGCAGGTACAAATTATAACATTAACACAGTTCTATTTATATTTGATTTATCCTTATATCTATGGGTTTTAGAGGCCTTCTCCTCTCGTTCTTGTAGCCTGGCCTTCCAATTATAAATACACGATGGAGTCAATTTAATTGGCTTTGGTTGAGTGTACCACTTCTTATTAATTATAATAAAAATATTGTTTTCATTATTTGCAGATTCTCTCGTAAACTTTCACCCTCGGGTCTACACATGAGAGATCTTACAAAGAACTGGTTCTTTATTTTTGCGTGGAGCCACGTTAGTAAGTATCAGTATCGAGTATCTCTCTACCTGTTTTTCTCAGGTGTAAAAATGGTTGTGGCGACGTCATGCAAGCATTCCATCCAGAAGAGGAGTAGCAATACTCCTGGTTGCTTCAATTTCTATCCATTCCATTTTCGACGGTTGTGCCCTTCTAGGTCTAATGTTGGTTTAAATCTTTTTTCTTTGAGGGTTGGCGGTAAAAATGCGTTTATTTGTGGGCTGACCGGTAAATTTCAAGCCATTTGACAGCTGACGGTTAACCCATCCTCCAACTGTCCTTTAGTATTTTGTTAAATCGTTTTTTTCTGCTTTGGTTTGCAGCCCACACAGGCGCTATGCACTATCACTATGAAAACGCGTCTTTTAGTGCCGAACGCATCAACGTTACACGGCCTACCGTTTTGAAAAACGGTCGTAAAACGCCACCGGCGCCGACACCAGACGGGAAACTGGAGGTACGTTTAACTGAGATAACATCGTCTCAAAATATTTCTTTCTCCTCTCGTTCTTTTGTTTGTCGTATTGTTCTGTTACTTTGATCACGAATCGTGCAGGCGGCTACAGGTTTTTTTAAGCCTCTCTGATCTGTTTCTTTAACTGCCGAAAGCTTCCAAGATGAAAACAAGAAAATAATACCAACTTTTATTTTGCATAATGTGAAGAAACAAGTCAAACCAAATAGAAAATACTTCTCGGCAGTTTTCAGTTGATGTAAATGGTCAAACCGTACGATTGACCGACTGAAAGTTAGAACTACCTTGAACAGCATTATGAACAGTATCACAAGAAAGTGAATGGTCACATTTTAGCATTGCATACAAAGACTCATAAGTTATAGTTAGAGCCAAATCACAACATCGACTGAATGTTCGGGGGTTATGCTGTTGTACCCATTGCAGTTTTGTTAACGAAAACGTTTAATAAAGAGAAATATTCAATCGATCATTCATGAGGGGGCCTAAATGAAACACCAAGCTGACAACGGCTCTTTGTTGTTCAAACAAACCTTTAATAATACCAATTTTCAAATATATTTCAAAAAAGCATTCTTTTATATTTTTAATTTAGTTTTCAAAATCCGATTGTGGAAAAACAAAGAACTGCTACTCTGAGCCCACAGACTGTTCATCCAGTGGTAACTGTGATTATCTTGTGACCTTTGAACCTTGCGAAAATAAGAATGACGTCAGTTTCGAGTTGAGCGCGAAGACTGATTGGGTCGCCATAGGATTCAACAAGGAAAGCAAAATGGTAAGTCTCACAAACCTTAAGCACGTGGACATACATATATTTTCATACACGGACGTTCATTGGGTCCGTCACGCAATGTTTTCCCCTTCCCGAAATGTTACCCTGTCACATAATCACTCTCCTTTACACATTTGTTGCACTACACACTATCTTTCTCCGTCACACTCTCTTTTCATGTCACACATCCTTTTAATCCAAAGCCTCCCCCCCCCCCCCCCTTTAAGAGAGCTTGTTCGGCTCGCAGACTATTAATCCAAACCCTCGCACGACATTTTTTCGGTTTCACAGCCTTTTTAATTCATCAAAAGTTATTTTCAAGAGTTTGTATTGTATTTGTAAATCCTAGTTTCGTATATTGGTTTCCCTGTGTAATCGGACCAGTCCGTTCGAGCGTTTAGGTCACGTGAACTCCCCGGGGTTCATTCCAGTTTAGGTCAAACCTCGGCGCTGCACGTTTTCTTATAGTTTGTTGATATTTCGTTTGTGTACGGTTAAAGGAACACTTACTGGACTGTCATTTATCAAGGAACTTACGAAGAAGTTAAAGGATCGAACATAACGAACACTCGTCAATTTTAGGCTACGGTAACACGGATTTTCGTATTGTAAACAGGACAGTGTCGAGCGTTTCCCGAGTTGATCTAGACAAATAAATCATGGATTTTACGGCTGTTACAGTATTAAATGTATCTTAATTATTGTCTTATTTATTTGCCACATTTATTTTTTAGGATGGTACTGATACTGTTATTTGCTCTCGTCTCAATGACAATTCTGTCGCTACAAGACACTACACCTTGTCTGGTTACAACAGCCCGATTCAAACCAACCCGGTAAGAATTAATTGGATAATTAATTTGTCTAAACTAGAGCAGTTTTCAATTGAGTGTCGAAAGTAATTACACAATTGCTTTGGTTTTGCATTGCTACGCTTTGTGATTGGCTAAAAAATCTCGGGCCACTTTCTCGACCAATCAGAAGTAAAACCAAAACCAATCGTGATTTGCTCGCACGCGTTTTCCCGCACTTGGCGCCGCCGACATGTAATTGCTTCGAGCTCTGATTGGTTCATTGGATTGTTTACGACTGCTATGATTGTTCAGAGTAATTACCTTGGTTTTGGTTTTACGACACTCAATTGAAAACTGCTAAGGCTTTTTCCTGCCTTCTTTACTCCGCAAAACCAGCAATACCGTCAATGTGATTAATTTGTGTAAGGAAGATTTAAAAGATAGAAGGCTTTTCCCGCTTACTTTAAAAGCTTTTAAACCCAGTAATACCTTCGGTGTGATTAATTTCATTTAAACTTGTTTCCAGGCCCCTGCGGGTGTTAGAGTAATTTCCGGTGCTTATGAAGATGGAGTTGTCAAATGCAGGTAAGTGCTGTTCGCTTGGATAAAAAGCAAAATAAAAGCATCTAGATCTTGGTCACAGTAGTTGTGTTGTTTTCTATGCCACAACCCTTTGATTCACAAACAAATCTCTGCTGAAAAAAGACACGTTCCCACTTACAATTCAAGTCCACTTATTGGTCGAGAAACCTCCTTAAATTGCCTCAGTTACACTAGACCAAATCAACGGATATAACTTTAAAAGCATGGCTTTCTTTGATGCAGCTTCAAAGGTGAAAAACTTTTTGATACTGGCTTTGATATTCCTTTCTTAAAGCGAAGATCAGTACCAAACCATTGCGGTTTAACACAGCCAATTACACTTTAAATCTCTTTTGATTGCCTTCAGAGGCGTGGTGCATGCGATTAAGATTTTGTCTCATGCAAAAGCAGCTTTTGTCTCCAAAGTTATTATTTCAAGGGAGTTCTTACTTTGTGTGCAAGAACCAGTTACAGCACAATGGCACTAAGTATGAACGCGGACTACCAAACAACAGTTACGTTCAGACGTAGTACCCGACTTAGGAATCGAAACAAATATAATTGTGGTTTAGAAAATGAAACCTTTTTGGCCGTTATTCTTTGTTACTGAACAAACATTTCTGTCGGGTTTAACTGTTACAGGTTTTCTCGAGATAAAACAGGAAGTGGCATTTTAAGATTGGACCAGAAGGTCTTTCTGATTTTCGCTCGCGGTAGTGTAAATCAAGGTAAGTGAATTGCAAATATTTTTAGTTAGAGTACTTTCCTTTTTCGCGATGGTTAGGTAATAAGTACGGTTGCTCGAAAAAGTGTTGTCATTGCTGAAGTATGAGAAGTCGCTATGATTTTTCCTCAGGGATAATGGAGCGAGAAGAGAAACAGGCGAAAAAACAAAACACACGACGCGTTGAGGGGGAGAAAGAAAGAAACGTTCTCGTGCTGATCTCAACTACTGATCTCTGAAAGAAAGACAGATCAGACTGCTTGTCGTTTGCTTAATGCTTAGCTTATTTCTCAATTCAAATCCGTGTGGATTTCGTTTGTATTGTAGGTGTTATACTGAATAAGCACAGTCACAAATCAGGAAGCGCCAGCCAGGTTGATGTTTGTGAACTGAACGCAAGTCTAGAGAGCAAATCCTCAGACCTCAAACTTCTGCGGGCGCATGGTAAGTGACATAGGCTACTAGAAATAACTAAAGAGCAAGAAGCACATTATATTTGATTATATATGAAGAGCTAATGACAGCTAGTTTTTCTACTCGTGAGCAGGTTAAACTTGTTTTAAATTTATGAGTGCAAGCGAGTAGAAACTATCGCACGTTGCTATAGTTACCATTCAAACCAAAGCTTGTTCTCAACTCTTGTGAAGTCTTGCTCTTATTTTTTGTGGTTTTAGACTTAGCACAAGAAAAAATGATCTAG
>JAJLRJ010000013.1:667902-810402 GCA_024195265.1 Dendrophyllia cribrosa
GCATCTCATGAATCTATGTTATGGGGTGTTTTGTAAATTTTTGGGTGATTTTTGGGTATGTTTGGAAGAAAATAGTTTTTCTCAAAGGATTGGTAAAATTTAGAGAAATAAGAAATATTGAAGATTAATGAAGTTTTAAAACTAGAATTTGTAGTTAATAATTAATAGATGGACACCAAAACAGTCCACTAGCAACCTGGGGTGCTCTTGCGTGGGTATCAACTGTCTGTTGGTGTTCCAAAAATCATTTTCTTTCTTCTATCCATTCTTTATTGAGTCCCGCCTTGAGTAATTTATGTTCATTCTGTCGTAAGCGATAAAAAATTAATTGAAGGTATTGTTTCTGCACTAAGAGAGGATAAAAATACTATTTATTCGCCAGTGTAAATGAAACGCTGCATTGACGATAAAGTTGGTGCAGCGTCTTGTAGAGAAAACACCTCGCTCTTTGTCAATCTATAACAAGTCTCATATATATAGATAGGATGAGCCTATAACAGCGTCGCTCTCTGAACAGAAAGCCGATAATAAACTTAACTAAGGTGAAAGGTCGGAAACACAAGAATTAAGATTGAAGACCGGGCTATTTTTCAATTTTAGCAATTCTCAAAAACAGACTTACGCGACCGTCTGCACAGTACAATTAGACCGTACAAAAGTTCACAAAAACAACTTTTTCTCCGTCTAGATACTAGTAAGACTAATTTCCAATCAAAATACGTATGTTGCTTATCAAAAATTGTCCGAGAAACTGATTTGGAAATCAAAATTGCAAAAAATACACAAACATATTTACATAAGGCCACGGGCGCACGGCGGCGGGCGGCGACACACGCACGCCCGCGAAACATTCCGCTAGCCATGACCATGAAAAATGACGGGCATAGGTTCTATGAGTATGGGGCTACGCGCGGGCCTTCGGCCCGCAGAGTTCCCGCTAAAATTCACTTGTTCCTTCTCAGACGACAATCTTCCCTTTACTTAAATCCTCATTTCAACCGTCTGATCACCATGCACTATTCACTATAAAGAAACAACAGCATTTATTTAAACTAATGAGGAGACAGCAGTCTCGAAGCGTCACTCTGATATTTTTATCCTTTTTTGAACAGAAACATCTTCATTTCATTTTTTTGTCATATTACAAGCGACCTCTGACGAAGGGCGAGCGCTCGAAACGTCAGCTTTGACTTACTTTACGGTGGCCAATGCACCTTATCAACTCCCCCCCCCCCCCCCCCCCCCCCCCACCAACGCAGCACAACAGTTTCTTTAAAAAGTAACCTCTTTATTATTCCTTTTGCTCATGTGATTTCATGTGATAAAAACAAAACAAAACAAAAATCTGTTTCATCTACGAGAGGTTCTTATGAAAGATGGTCTCATAAAAGGGGTTCGACAGTTAATGAGCAACTCTGTACCATACCTTTCGTTAGGAGAGGGTCCCGAATCGTACATAGGATTCTCGCATTCCCTGATGTCACGTGACTCGAGAAACAGCCTAGGTTCACCCTGATTTTCGTAGAACTGTTTGATTTCAAGCTTGAAATTGTCCAGCGGATTTACTGCACATTTGCCTCCCCTTCGTGTAAGTAAGACAGAGAATGACAATTATCAGTTGAAAGAATATTTCATTGCTAAGCATCTTACCAACAAATGTTACTTACACATCATATAGCGGGTTTGCCATTATATCATCTGAGAACTTCACAGCACTGTGAAAAAAAGCAATAACGTCGTTATGCCAAGAAATATTTTAGGTGGCTACCTATAGTTTTATAGCCACATGCGCGTTGATGACGTGACTTTAGTAAGTTTTTTCCGATTTTTATGACGTCGTCAAAGCAAAAAAAAAAAAAACAGAATTAACCGTTGCTTTTCTCTCCTTCGGTGAATATTTCTAACTGAACTTCTCAAATTTTGGCATACTAACGCTATCTTTTACACGCTCTTTTAAAAAACAAATACGTTAGAGCTCTAATATACGAAATTACCTGATATTGGGAAAACCAAATGAGCGACCCAATGTTTGCCCCAAAGTTGACCTCAAAGTTGGCCTTACATGTAACCATTTTCGCATAGTTTAAAAAACACTTACCAACTAGACATATTACCATTCTTTAGATGCTCTGTTGCCAAAGCAACCGCCTCTACCAAAAATTGACAATTCAGGCGGTGTTTGCCACAGTCCACGTGACTTAATTCGTCCAATCACGCGTCACTTCAGTGATAGTAATGGCGGCCGTCTCCACTCTTTCGCATTGAAGTCACCTCTTTGTTCTTGTATTGATTTCTAGTTTCATCAAGCGTTTTAGTTTATGATTTTCGTAGCAGCGAAAGAGAAGTATATCGTGGCAAGCTATGAGCCAACTTATAGCTTTAGGTGAGCAATTTTTGCATAAAATTTGTTCAATGAAAACCAAGTTTTTTAGTAAAAGATTTTACTATAAAAATTAGCGATAAAAAATCACGACGTTTCGACCTCTCCGAGAACACAAGGGGTCGGCAGTCGGAAACCACCTCAGAGAGCAGCATGATATGGACTTGAATGACATTGCGCGAAGTTTTAAGATTTTAAAGAAGTGTCAGAACAAATTTGATTGTCTTATTTTTGAAATGCTTTTTATCAAAGAACTCGAGCCAACACTGAACAAACAGTGCGACTCAATCCGCGCTAAGTTAGTTGTTTAGAAAGTCCTTTTAACTCTTGTTTTATTTATTTAATTAGTTTATTTATTTATTTATTTTTTTTTATCACCTATATTTACATATTTTACCACATTTTTGCGCTCTCTATATTCTTATGCTTTTATACTGTAATATATTTATGCTAATTCTGTATTCTTACATCCACTTGAAAATGACCTCGGAGAGGTCGAAACGTCGTGTTTTTTTATCGCTAATTTTTATAGTAAAAACCAAGTTGTCTTCAAATTAAACCTTTGTTTACCACTTACCAGGGGCACCCAATGGATCATCTCGGTGGAAAAGCTGTTCGCAACAACAACAACAACAATAACAACTTAAGGCAAAGCCTTAGGTCGTCTTAAAATTTCACAGTGAATTAGACTAAAAAACAGAGTTTTCTTTAGTAAAATCTCACCTCAAACGTTCTTAAAATCGGAAAATTTAATGCCTTTTGTAGGATAAAAAATGTCGTTTTTGCCAGGAAATAAGATCAGCTGGATTTTTGGAAAGGAGAAAGCAGTGAGCAAATGCGGGGGACAAGATTCGTTTCCCTAAAATATTCTGCTGCTAAAATATTCAGCTAAAAGAACTGAAAAACTTAAAGGCGCACCTTCACCCAAAAGACATTGCGGTCGTTTGTTTTTGTTTTGAAATGCTCCATTGTTCATACGCGTGATCTGATTGGTTGCACGCATTCAAGCGTGAATTTCGTGTTACACGAAATTCAGCACAGAAAGTGATCACGGCGCGCACAGCATTTTGGGTGAAGGTGGGCCTTTAAATTGTATTACATTTTACATAGCTTCCTTTAAAGGCAGTAAAATGATATGGAAAAACAGTACAGCGCCATTCCAAGCGTTGTCATGAACATTTGTCATTGGGATCCCCTGACAAATGTGTGACACGAGTATTTAGTTTGTCCTTTCTTTGCATCTGTCGGCCAGTACTTGGAATTATTTTTGCCTAGAATTATAGTTGCCTGATAGTCTGGTGACAACTGATAATTAAGCATAAATATGTTGGCATCCTTACTGGTAAATCTCGTGAACCAAACTTGCAAGACAAGAAAATTGGGCTGCATTTTGTAACCCACGATAATTAGTGTAAGTGCTTTTGTTTAAACTCTAGGGAGCCACCTTAAATATTACCAAAAATACTCGTTCATCACCATCAGTTCTGTTTTCCCGTGTGGGAAATATATAGAGGAAATGAACAAACAAAAATACTCGCTACATGTGATTTTACGAGGTGAATCCATATTCATACCTTTCGTAAAGTGGGTTGTCAACAGACTCTGTTTTGGGATCGCTGTTAAGGTAAAGGAAAGTTCAATAGATAGATCAAGTTAGGAGAATGAAAGACTAGAATTTATTTTAGCTATGGAGCGTTTATTGTTACCGTTCTTAGCGTAAAATCTCGGCTATATCGTGAAGAGCTCGAAGGAGGCATTTTAACCGGGGTGTAATGAGAAACGAAAAAAAGTAAGAAGATATTCCTTGAGTAGGAGGTTTTCTTTGGACTGGAATGGCGGTCCTTACCTCAAAATAAACAGTAAAAAGTAAGAAGATATTCCTTGAGTAGGAGGTTTTCTTTGGATTGGAATGGCGGTCCTTACCTCTCAAAATAAACAAATTGGTTACATTCTTGGTCTTTTCTTTTTTGATTCCTAAAATAACAAAACAATCAATCAGTCGTTCAGTCATAAGTCCGTCAATCATCATTTAGTCATCAATTAATCAATCAATCAATCAATCAATCAATCAGTCAATCCATCAGTCAGTCACTCAGTCAGGCAATCAATCAATCAATCAATCAATCAATCAATCAATCAATGAATTAATCAATCAATCAATCAATCAATTAATCAATCAATCAATGAATTAATCAATCAATCAATCTGTGTCAATTACGACACAGAGATATATATATTTTTAGCAACTACTGTGATTTGCAGTCTGTCCATTTGAATTAATTAATCAATCAAGCAATCAATCAATCAGTCCTTCAGTCATTGACCGATCAATGAATTCAACAATCAACAGGTTTTGATTTAATACTAAACTCACAGCATGCAGAACATTTTCAGCTTGCCTTTAATTTACAACATTGAACAAAATAATACCAACGACGCTAAGTGTTTGACTTCTCACCTTCTGCGATAAAGAAAAAACATCAGAAGACAAACACCAATAAGGAGAAGACATAACACAGGAACAAGAATCAAGGCCACCTTAAATGATCCGTTTTCCGGTTTCATTTTACGGTAACTGTGTGCGGACTCGTTTTTGGAAACTTCGAGTGTCGAGTGATCATTATCCGTTGGCCTGGTGTTTGTTGGTTCATTGGTGGCCTCGGTCTCTGGGGACCCTGTGGAACCTGTAAAAGACCAAAAATGGAAGGTATTAGATCAGACATCTAAACCCTTAAGATTTTCTTAACCCTTTAACTCCCAAGAGTAACAAAAATCAAAATTCAAGAAAAATCCCAAATTTCATTTTGTAAAATATTGAAAAACAAATGATACCATGCAAAAGTACCGCTGAAGAGATTTCATTTGAATGGTCACACCATAGGATTACGTTCACAGACTTAAAAGTTAGAACTGCACTACATGTCTCCATAATTGACTCTGGGAGGGAAAGGGTTAAAGTACGAGACGCATGTATTGAATGAAAACCCAGCAAAGAGTCTGTAAGTACTAAATATTGCACCTTTTCTCAGTTTTATTTTAGTCCAAGTTCATCTACCAGTTGTTTCTCTTCACTGTTATTTAAGTTCGATGTTTGCTCTGAAGCCATAATCTGACAAAATTTAATAGAATTGCTAATAGAACTACCACTGTTAGTAGATCCTTTATTTAAACTCGATCAATAATTAAAGCAATTAAGTAATGATCCGCACAAGAAGGAAAGTGCTGAACCGCAATGCACGATAGAATGTCAACTTTTTCGTTGTTACAACTAGTGATCTCATTGGCTTAGACTCAAAAACTGCTGAAAAGTTAAGGTTCAAGGTGCATTTTGTCTAATGTTTTTAAGGTTTCAAGTAATTTGAGACCCAATCGCACAACAGGCAATTTTTAAAAGATATTGTATTATTGTATTATTAGCTATTGTCTTCTGCTATTCTGATTGGTTAAGCACGATATTTCCTAAAATTTATTTGACGCAAATGGATTTTCTTTATTTTTATACTGAAATATAATTATGAACCATCAGTCCCTCCTCTATCCTTGAAATCAAAGATATCAGTATGTGGGAAAGAGCCAATGCGGCAGAACAATGAAGTTTACAGTAGTTCTTCTGTGGAGCATTACTTAACATGCTTGAGGGGTCGTAGGACCACTGTTGTATTTTGCATTGCCTTAGTGGACAAGAAACGACAAGAAACAACTGATAACCTGTATCAGCAATGACTGTTGTTTCCTTTTGTCCTTCGGTGGTAGGTCGCTTAGATGGTTGACTTGATGTTCTTGCAGTGCCTTTTGTATTACCGGTAGTGGGTCTCGCCGTTGTGGTACTTGCACTGCCTGCATTGTTTGTGGTACCTTGTGTTCTCTGTGCAGTAGTTGGCGCATGGGTCGTCTGTGCCTTAGTTGGCAATTTGGTTGTCTGTGCAGTAGTTGGGGAATGGGATGTTTGTGCAGTACTTGGTGCTGATGTGGGAGTGCTCGTGCTGGTCGCGGTAGTTTTGATTACTGGTTTAGTCGATAACTCTTGTCCCGTAGTACTTGGAGCTTTCGTTGTCCTTGCGGAAGTTGTGGTTGATTTATTAGTGCGAACAGTTGAGGTTGTTGTCACTGTAGATGGAGGTTCTATATAGATAAAGAAGGATTAGATTGTATCAAGAGGAGAATTGCAAATACAGTAGAACCTTTCGTCGATTCTTTGGATGGCCACTCTTGTACTATTCCTTTCTGTATACAAAGTCATAATACACCCTATAAGAATTCCAGCTTTTTTCAGTAATTCATCGTTCTTTTGCATGATACAGTTAACTCTGTCTAAAGCCGGATACCTTCGGGACTAGATTTAGTTGTCCGCCTTATAGAGAGGTTATTTACGAACAAGTGAAATTCGACCAGAACCAGCCAATAATTGACGTACCTCTTAGAGAAGGGTCCACCTTACAGGGGTGTCCGTCGTAAGAGAGTTGACTGTACATTTTATACTCACGTGTTGGCCTCTGTGCAGAATACGAGGCCTGGAATCCAGCAAAATTGCTCTCGTTGGACGAGGAACGTACCCCAGAGGGTGGGGGAGTTTTGTCACCTGAGTACACACCCAAGGAGGATGAAGTCTCATTTTGCCCGTCGTACAGTTGGATGTTGTCAGTGTTTATTCCTCTTTCGAGTGTGAACTTTGGAAACTTCAGTACTACCTGAAAAACGTGCGAGCATGGAAGTAATATGTCAAATACGAGGAACAACGGTTTTATCAGTGACACCGAGAAGTCGGTTGAAAAAACGAGGCGCAGTCAATTTATTTACCAACTTCGAGATGTTTGGATACCTGATGAAACACTGTTTCGAGTTTTTGATAAAACACAGGACTGCTGCAAGTACAGGACATACTGAGTATAAAACACAGGACTGCTGCAAGTACAGGACATACTGAGTATAAAACACAGGACTGCTGCAAGTACAGGACATACTGAGTATAAAACACAGGACTGCTGCAAGTACAGGACATACTGAGTATAAAACACAGGACTGCTGCAAGTACAGGACATACTGAGTATAAAACACCGGACTGCTGCAAGTACAGGACATACTGAGTATAAAACACAGGACTGCTGCAAGTACAGGACATACTGAGTATAAAACACAGGACTGCTGCAAGTACAGGACATACTGAGTATAAAACACAGGACTGCTGCAAGTACAGGACATACTGAGTATAAAACACAGGACTGCTGCAAGTACAGGACATACTGAGTATAAAACACAGGACTGCTGCAAGTCCAAGTTGTTGTCACAAAGGAGGACACGAACCCAATAATTCTGTATTACAGGTCCCGTATTCTTATCAAAAGGCCTCGAGGACAAGTCAGGTTTATTCACCTGCAGTCCTTCTGGAACGTTTATCCTCCAGGAGCAGTACTGTCCAGCCGGGTAGGGGTTTGGATAGTTTGGAGACTGGAACGAGCCAGTGGATGCAGTCAAGGTGTAGTTGCAACCTGACACAGGACGAAATAATGAATTTACTAACTTTTAAGAGAAAATTAAATTTTACTTAAAGGTATCAAAAATCTTTAAGTAATTAGTTGAGACGTAAATACTCTTAAATGTATTAAAGTAAGTAAGTATCTTTAAGATATGTGTTAAAGAACATTTAAGTTATCTTTAATTCAACTTTTCAAGACCCTTAAAGGCAACTTAAATTGTTCGTTACTTGCTTTAAGTGTTGTCAAGTAAAGGCATATTTAAGTAATTTACGGTGCACTTAAAGATAGTCGAAATTGTTCTTTAAGTTTTCTTTAATGAACGTAACCTTTACTTGCACTTAAAGTCGTTATTTCGTCCTGTGTGACAAAACAACAATACAAACAAGAGGTAAATATTGATTTGTATATACATGTATACCTAATTGCAATAAAGTTGTCATAGAAGAATGAACAATGAAAACAGCCAAATAGGAGTTAATTAGCTTAATCATCACAGCTTGCAACATTGACAGGGAACTCACACGTTTATAGCTGTACATTAATCGTACAATTAAGACAACGCGATTTACCTGTATCCTGAGGCGTTTTAAGAAAAAAAAAAATATATCCTTTATTTACCCTCGGAAGTGTTAATAGTACAAGTGCTACCGGGACCGAGCATTCAAATTAAACGTAACATTTTAAAAATCCCAACTAGCAGAAGGCAAACCAGTTGGCTATTTTAAGGCCGTTTCTTTGGGCGTTTCTTTGAAATCTTTGAAAATAGTTTTAGTATTTTTAATCATGTTTGACTGCGAGATGATGATTTTTTTAAATAACCCGTCTTCTAAGATTCTTTCAGGCTTTCTCGTTCTCCCAAAGTTTTCCTCTTGTTAAATACCACAACTAAATGGGATGGAAACGCAACTGTTTTCTATTTCTTAAACATCCTACATATTTCGCATTGATTCTTACGCCATTGGTCATCCATTTTACTTTGAAAAGAGCACCAACTTCATACTAGGACTTGTAAAGTAGGCAGTCAATAAACAAATCAAGAAATTGCGTGACAATAAGTTGACAATAACTTGCGTGACAAGTGCTACTTACTGGTGTAGTAACAGTAGTGAATGGTGTGATCATTCATCCCTGCTCCGTAAGGATACGCCCCTCCATATCCGTCATCATCCTCCTCGGTATCATAACGAATCCACTCCGAACTCGCTTGAGCCCACTTGACTTGCTGGCACGCGGCAGACTCATACGCCACCAAAAAGAACGGTTTATTGGTCGGCAGTTGAATGGCTCCACTTTGTTTCCGTCTGTTCTGCAGCAGTAATATATTTTTGTGTTTCGGTCGTAAACACCATCCGGAAGAACACCGCCTTTGTTGTTCTTGTTGAACCAGTCCTCGTCGTCCCACGTGATGTAACCGGATTTCAGTCCGCTGGGACACGAGCCCTTCTTGTAAATACAGTATTTGCCTTTAAAATAGAGGAAAAAATGAAGGTGATTCCTTAGTATTGCATTGTGCAACACTACTGCGCATAATATCCATAATATCCGGGGTTCATTTCATAACAAACTCTACTGTTCCATTGGTGGGAGACTGACAGAGTTGATAATGTAAATTGGCCACATTTACATTGCTTTAAAAGTTTAAATGAATAAATAAAAAAAAAGAATTAATACATAATGAAAAAGAATCCGTGAGCAAACAGGTAACCAATAAATCTCGTAGAACGCTTGCGTTATGTGGAATTTCTTCCAATGTTTTTAATACGTCTTCCCGCCGCGCGCGGTTTGCACACGTAACTGGGAAATCTTTTCCTTGGACAAGCCTTTCAGCAACATAACTTATGTGTCGCGCATATTTTATAAACACATACACTACAAACACATACATTACCATAGTAGATCGATATTTTTAAAGTAGTTATGAGGAGGACTAAAGGAAAACCTGAGGCTTTTGAGTTGTAAGGCTTCCTGAATTAAAGAGTAGTGCTAAATAATTAGAAAGAAATGCTGGCTTAAGTTACACCGTAAAAGAGATTCAGAAGTTGATGTTTCGAGCGTTAATTACAAAAGCGGTCAGAAGCTAATGACCAAGGGCCATTGGGAAGAAAAAACACGAAATGGGGGACTTTCATTCTGTGCCTATCTCATTGATTCTTATTCCCGAATTGGGGCCCTGTTCACGTGACCTGTGATTACAAACCTACCTTTTGACCACCCATGTCTCGACGAATCACCAGTTCTGTCCGTCTTCATACAAAACGTTCGCTTGAGATTACTTTTGGTGACACTGGCATCCAGATGAAAATTACTGGAGTGTCGATTGCTTGGAAAAAAGTCTTCTGTGTCTTGGTAACGCCATCCTGTGCGCCACGTGAAACCGGTGGATGATGGACAGCCAGACACCGCACGCGGTATCCCGTATGTACCAGCAGGCCATTTGGTCGAAGCTGTAAATTGTCACCAGAATAAATGAAATCAGTGCTTAAATAGGCATTTATGGCGTTTCTTTGTTTGTGTTTTTATGGAATCGCGGGTTTAAATGTACGATAGAGGGAAAAAGGATTTTTGTGGATTCTTAATATGGACCACGTTTTCAAATGTATAACATTTTTATGAAATCCCGTTTGAAACACTTCTCACTCAAACGTTTTTGCTTTTTAGAATCTTTCGAGGTCGTCTACAAGAGAGTTAACTGTATTATCGGTAATTTTGTTGACGTGTATCTATAATGATTTCGAAACAATTCATTTATTTTCTGTTGAATCGTGATATTGGATAATCAAACAAAAGTTCGAGGCATGAATTGTCTGAATTCTGCAATAAAGTGAAGTAGTGAACATATATTTAATTCGATTTAGCTAGAAGTTCAAGTTTATCGAGAAGTATAAAATTATTGCGACTCGGACGTGAAACCGACCTCGTTCCCAGGGTCTCTCTTCTTCCCGTCCCGTCAACGCGAAATAATAACGGACGAAGACTGGGGAGGAGGTGGTCCGGGAGTACCTTCGGTTTTGCTGATTTCCCTTTCGTAAATGGTCGATGCCATTGGACAGCTGTTTCGTTCTTATTGGAACTCGTAAGGACGATGTAGCAAGCTAAATGACGCCTGTCCACGGTTGCAACACTACATGTACTTCATCGGTTTCTGTCGTATCGGTGTCTCGCAAAGTCTACTTTTTACGTAGTCAGATCAGCCCTGCAGTTCAGTATTGTATGCATGTTCATTTTATTTTTTGGCTGGTTAGTTCTCTTGCAGATCCTACGTATACCGTTAGCAGCATTATCTTTTGCGGTCCCTTGCAGTTTACTTTTATTCCTTTTGTAATGGTCGATGCCATTTCTCTCTAGTGTATGCCTGTATTCGGACGAAAGTAGGCTATCATTATTAGATTAAATTAGGCCTTGGTAAAGTGGTTATTAGACCTAAGCTAGATTCACGTTTAGGTTAGATTTCGTAGGGATATGGTCACCCGTTATAGAGGGGCAGTACGCAGCTCTTACAAGGTCTTCTCTGATTTGCTGAGAAAACAATAGAACAAACAACACAACAATGGACCCTAGACCTAAAAACAATAGAGCTGCGTGATATACAGGTCCAATGAAATTAGAGGTTGTTAAGAGCTGCGTGGTATCTGGTTATAGATGTATCATTAAGAAAAGCACCTTTCTCAGTGGTCTAGCAGCGAAGGGAGGATGTTAGCATGCAGTAGGTTCCGGATTCGTTTCTAGGTTATTAATCGCAGTTTTCTTTTTCGGATAGAAAACAAAATTCGATAATTGCTAAAATGGCAGCGACCGTTTTGCTTCGGCTTTATTTCCGCGCGCGTATTTCATGTTAATTTAAGTTGCTATGGACTAATAAAGCGAGTGGTGCTAGTTTAAATACCAAAGAGCGCTTTGTATGACGAGTAAATAAACTTGACTGATTTGTAAGGCGTTGTTGTTAAAAAAAGAGATGACCTCATGCCGACCATGTCAGACCACGATCAGACCACCGAACAGTCGGAGAACTTTGAACTGATAGACAAGCGGAAGTAGCATGAGACCGAGGCTTTCGTCACTTATTATTGCTTATTATTGTCATGTTGATTTATGATAACCTCAAGTGAACAGGTTTGTGCGTGTAACTCAAATGAGGTCATGAAACATTTTTAGCGCTACTTTGCTGTGGTGCTGTTCAATTATGCTGTAGAAAGTTGTTCTAGTTTTCGAATCTGTAGATGAAATAAAAACTTCGGAGCAGCACTTTTTTTAGGTTTCGTCAGTGCTGTTTGCGCCATATAAGTTATTTGAAAGTGTGGTCATCCTTATGTACTATACTGTGGTACTGTTTATTATGCCGTACAAGGTGGTTCTAACTTTTGAGTCTGTGGATGAAATCCTAAAGTGTGACCATTCAAATGAAAGCTACTTAGCAGTACTTTCCTGTGGTACTGTTTATTATGCCGTACAAGGTGGTTCTAACTTTTGAGTCTGTGGATGAAATCCTAAAGTGTGACCATCCTTATGTACTGTGGTACTGTTTATTATGCCGTACAAGGTGGTTCTAACTTTTGAGTCTGTGGATAAAATCTTATGGTAGCTTTTGAGTGGTACTACTTCCACTTAGAGCGGTCCCCAATATTTTATATTAAACATCGCATGACGTATGTTTTATATTTTGAATTTGACACTTACAAGTGTTGGAATTTTGAAACACATGGCGTGATCTTGGAATGCGAGCATTCCACTGATATCGTGTTTTTTAGCTGACCCTAGCTGGCTGTTCTACTGGCTACTGTCTGCTTGAAATCGTCTTATAATCATTTAGCTAACGAAAACACCCCCGATTTTATCTGATTTTCGTGCAATAATTCTTGAATGTATCATCAAATGATAGAATGGTCTTTTGCAGTGAAAGACCAGCAAAACGAGCGGCGTTGAATGCATTAAGCACCTAGTTAAGCGATTTTTATATATAATTAGCAAGGTGATGTACTTGCTTACAATAAATATTCATACAATTTGCAAGAATAAAATGAACTCCACTTTGCTTACAGTGACATATAATGGTGTGCTTTTTTACTGATTTTCTGTTTAAGCAACTTAACATGTACATTTAATCGCCGAACAAACAAACACTTTTCGTCGTAATAAAACGTTCAGTTCAGGATACTTAAGGGCAATTTTTAATGTCGTCGAGCAACCCAGAACTGATGTGTACTTACAACTTTCTTCCCACTTTTGGCGTACAATGAGTTTTGTTTAGTTTATATCATACCATAATCACTTGAGCTGACACGAGTTTTAATTATCAATAAATCATTTACCTACCTAATTCAACAGTCGCAAATGCAAGAATAATAATAAGTAGAGAGGATAAAAGTCGTAATACAGCTCTCATTTTCAAGCAGAGAAGACAAGTCCTGGTAATATCTTGCAATCGTCACTTCCTTGGGAAAACACGCACGGTTCCGGGTTTCGTGCGCTGCGTCTCAACACATACCTGTGTTGAGAATAAAGAGAGTTTGTTATTGTCTGGCTGGTTACTTATTGAGAGTTTGTCAAAGAAAGGTTGGAATGGAATGGACCGTTGAGTGTTGATAGTGAATTACAGTTGGAGAAGAAGGGGGGAGGGGGTTCCGGTTTGAACTGATATGGGCTAATAGTTCTTGGCCACTTTAGTATTATTAAGGATAGAAAGAAAAATGCATTCTTCTTTAACTCTAAATGGATAAATTTAAATCAAATTCTATAGCATGAAAATGTCTTTCCTATGAGCAGTTGGATATCTATTTTTAATACTAAAACATGTAATTATTGCCCCTTAAAACCATAAATTTTAAAGCAATGCACGTTTATTCAAACGCATGCTGCAAGTTATAGCACTGGTTATTTAAACGACGTTTAGACGGCGTTTAACAAAACCGCGGTCTAAACCAGGCAATTTCACCAACCCGTGCTAATTAAACGGTGTTTAATGTAAACAACGCGAAGAAGGCATATAGCACAAACTAGAAAAACATTTATCTACTTAAAATAACAATTTATAAACAGATGCGGAGATCCATTAATAATCTTAAACCACGGCCTAAGTTAGACTTCGTTTGAATAACCGGCCCATAGATCTTGGGGCGTTTTGAGATGACAACGATTAAATCGGTCTGCGTGTTACTCTATTTTTGTTCTGGTCACGAGACACACCCAATATGAAAGAAACTCGATCAATTTAAAGGGAAACCCAGTCGACCAATAGCAATTCTGATGCCAGCTGACGTCACGACACCAAAATATGGCAAAATTGAAGTTTTCCTAAGCAACAGCCTTGTAGTTAAGATTCCTCTCCCTGAAGGGTCTATAAATAATGACTGAGTAATAACAGCTGGCTTTGCACATAGTTTAATAAATCACACTTGACAGACTAAACATCGGAGCAGTGCATGTTACACTTACGCCGAGTGAAAAAGAGAAATTGAAAATGCTAAACTACTCATTTGTTGCGAAGAACGAATTACAACCTGATATTATGGGAAGCCATTATCCTGACACTATTGTCATCATAAACTGTGCGCTCAATGCTCCATTGATGCTCGTATCCATCATTGGTAACGCTTTGGTGTTGGCCGCCATATTGAGAACTCCTTCGCTTCGTTCAGTACCCTCCATCGTTTTCTTGTGCAGTCTCGCTGTCTCAGACTTTCCGGCTTGTCGGGCTTGTTGCTCAACCAGTCTACATTGCAGATGCCCTTATCAATGGAGCTGTTGTTGAACCGGTCTACACTAAACTAATTAGTGACAATTCTCTATTTCAAGCGAGGAACTTGTTAGCTATTTTACTCTGTGGTGTTTCTCTTTCCACAATGACATCGATAAGCCTCGATCGGTTTTTGGCTCTTCGTTATCACATGCGATACCCGAATTTGATGACTACAATACGTGCAACATATACATCAATAAGTGTGTGGATTGTCTGCATCCTTCTAGCAGTCCTATCGTTCCTTGCGTTCTGGAACGAAACTATTCTAATGCGAACTATATCTGTTTGTATTGCTGTTTGTTTGGTTATTTCTTTATTTTCTTACATCAGAATTTACCAAGTTGTTCGTCATCACCAGTTCCAGATTAAAATTCAACAGCAGGCTGTGAATAGTTTGAACGCACTGAACACTGAACAAAATCTGCACATAGCAAAATCGACGAAAATTGCCATGAACACTTTTATTTATTACGTGTGTATGATCCTTTGTTATTTTCCATTTTTCATAAGGAAATTTATTCGCTCGGACACTGCATTGGTCTTTGCAGACACTGCGGTGTTCTTGAACTCCGCCATAAATCCATTTTTGTACTGCTGGCGTACTAGTGAAATTCGTGTGGAAGTTTTAATGATTCTGAGGAAGTTGTTATGTAAACAAGCCGTCGAAGAAAATTAACCATGGCGAAGTGTAGTTATACTATCTGCAAGCGGTTTTTTTGTAAGGTAGATCAATAAACTGAGTATCCGAATTTTGTCTCAGATAAAAACACAGGATTTTATTATATGGACCAGCCGCTTTGTTTATCATTAAACCAGCCATATATTATCCAAACTTGAGAGCGAATGCACATCCAGAAATATCGAGCAAATTGATGAAATCGCGGCCACGGTAAAAAACTAAACCTACGAGCTTCATTTTGAGCTTGTAGAGAGGTATTAACGAGTTTTCAAAGGTTTCAGAGTTTATTTCTGAAAGTAGGACCGAATTTAAGGAATATCTGAGAAAATCCACTGGCCAAAATGATAGCCGAATTAATTTACAAAAATTAACAATCGGCTCTCAATAAAAGTGGGTCCAATTATAGCCGTTAAGTAACGGCAAAGAAATGACAGTACCAAAGTGGGCTTAAATTTGTCCGTCGATTAACGGCTAAAAATCTGCTCTGTATAAACGTGGGTCTAATGTTCTCCGTTAGGTAACGATTAAAAGTCGAAACACATTGCCGTTGCGATAATATTTGTATGCTTTGGTATATGATATATGCCCTTTACAAGCCAACACAGGGCAAACGATGACTACTGATTTCGCCAGCATTTGCGATGTCATATTTAAAACCTACTGGGTGACAGGGACGATATGTTGGGGCAGTGACAGGAACCGGTGGAATAACTAGTGTTCCCCCGATATATGAGGATGTATGCATCGATAATAAGTTATTCATCTTTCACCTGCAATGATAGTGAATGAAGCGAATTGCGACCAGTTACTTCCAAACTGAAGCATTCATTGATAATAAAATTATTTATAAAGGATTTGTAAGAATTGTTTTCCGCATCAATAACGTTAACTTTCTAAAAAAATAAACGATACAAGTTGTATATGTCACTGAGAGTGATAGAAAAGGAATTTGAGATATTAAAATAGTCTTTTATTGTAAAGAACGAATGACAACCCAGTGATAATATGGGGAATTATCACCATAAACTGTGTCCATTTATGATCATTTCCATCATTGGCAGCGCTTTTGTGTTGGCCACCATTTTCAGAACTCCTCCCCTTCGTTCAGTATTGTCCACCATTTCCTTGTTCAGTCTCGCTCTCTCGAACTTTGTTATTGAGCTCGTTGCTCAACCAGTCTTCATTGCACATGTACTTATCAAATCAGTTGCCAGGTTTTTGCGCCAAGCAAGATTTGTTGTATTTTTGTACCCTGTGCTGATTCGTTATGTACAATGACAACGATAAGCGTGAATCGGTACACGATAGAACACAATAACGTCACGGTATGTTTTGTTAGAGTCTGATAATTTAGCATTGCTAATACGCACGAAGCTATTTTGCAGGTGTCTGTAAAGCGGGTTTCAACTGTACGTCCAATATATCTCAAGTGAGTTACGTGTATTGAAAGTCAATGCTTGAGAGGAGCCCAAATTATTCAAATTTAATTCCTCAATCCTCTTTTAGTAATTGACACTGATAGCTTATTTATCATCTTAGTTCAATTTTTTTTCCATCTTTGTATACTATGTCTTAAGATTTAAAGGAAAATGTCTAAACTATTGCAGAAGATCCTCGGTCATCGTTACCACATGTTGTCGTCCATAATTGGGCGGTTTTACTGAGCTGTCATTTCAATTTTTAATTCTCCTTTTTCATGAACTGGATTTAATGTTTTTTACTATTCTCACTGGGGATTCTGCAAAGAATGACATAAAATAAACAAGTCACGTAATCATAAACCCCGGGGACGCGCCCGTAGGAATGTGTTATGTAACCATGTCACAGCTCACTGTTATATAAACCTATCAAAGAACAAGAATCTCGCCGTAAACTCTTTTCAAGGACTTTATACACTGCTGGTAGCGCGACCCTCCCTCCTCCCCGCAGCGATGAAGGCCTCCTCTCACTGGGAGTTACTCACTTATTTCCGCCTTGGGCTTATTCTCCCCATATCTCATACTACCCTTGGCATTGTTTGTGAGACTCCCAAGTGAGAATCTATTACTACTTTATGACACCACACCAGTATTCGGTAACCCCTCTTGATTAACAATTTACACCTATAACAAATGAAGTGTATGAATGATAATTGAATCATATGTGACTGACTGCGGATAGAGAATACAAAGTGAAGAAATGTTCCTCGCAGTTGAGTTTCATCATTTCTACACTTTACAATTTACATCTTATTGCAAGAACGGAAAAATAGCAAATAGGAGTTAATTAGCATAATGATATTTACAGAGGATAAAATTAGAGAAATTGTTAAGGAATAAAAAAAATCATTCAAAGATAAAAAAAATACAATCATTCATTTGATAGGCATTTGTTTGGAAGAAATATCTGTTTAAAGGTCATCTCCTCTACGTGATGTATGCGAAAAAATACCTCTGTGAATATCTTTAAGGTAGTAATTGCTATTTTGTATTTTCTATGACAACCTTTTTGTGTACTTTAGCTTTTATTTATGCGTTTTACCGGCAGTGACGTGGCATGAGGTCAATATTGATTACTTATTGCAGAACTGAAGCAGTATCTATTGTTAACGAGAAGAAAAATAACACAGCAGGTCTTTGACACTTTTTTATGAGTGAAAAGGGGGAATTTTAGATGTTTAACGACTCATTTCTTGCGAATAACGATCAAAGCCTGATGGTATGGGAAATAACGACAACAGTTCTTATGCTGAAACATTTGTGATCATAAACTGTGTCCTCAATGCTCCATTGATGCTTATTACCGTCATTGGCAACGCTTTGGTGTTGGCCGCCATATTGAGAACTCCTTCTCTTCGTTCAGTACCCTCCATTATTTTCTTGTGCAATCTCGCTATCTCAGACCTTCTTGTCGGACTTGTTGTTCAACCGATATACATTGCCAATGCACTAATCTACTCCGTTGGCAGTTCTCTATTCAAAGCGAGAGACGTGACGTATGCTTCATTTTGTGGTGTTTCTCTATTCACGATGACAGCCATAAGCGTAGATCGGTATTTGTCTCTTCGTTATCACATGCGATACCCGAATCTGATGACTGCAAAACGTGCAATATATACTTCAGCAAGTCTGTGGTTTCTTTCCATCCTATTATCATGCATTGGCATTAGGAACAGTATCGTTCTCATACTTACCATATCTTCTGGCATTACCATTTGTTTTTTTATTTCTTCATTTTCTTACATCGGAATTTATCGAATTGTTCGTCGTCATCAGTTACAAATTCGCGCACAACAACAAGCCGTGAATAATTTGAAAGAACTGAACGATGAACAAAATCTAAACATGGCACAATCGAAGAAAAGTGCCCTTAACACTTTTATATATTACATTTGTATGATCCTCTGTTATTTCCCTTTGCTTGTGTATTCATTTATGTCCCCCTTCATGGTTATAGCTTCTACTGAGAACTGGAGAATTGCTTGGGCGTTTGAAGATACTGTGGTGTTCTTGAACTCGTCCATAAATCCATTTTTGTATTGCTGGCGTAATCAAGAAATTCAAGCGACAGTTTTAATGATAGTAAGTAAGATGTTATGTAATCTAACAGGGGAAAACCGACCATTTTTTTTCTGGGGGGGGGGGGGGGGAATCGAATGGTTCTCCCCTCAATAGTGTTACTCTCGAAAAGCGGTCGATTTACACCTTTTTTATGAGAACTTCTAAATTTTGACTTGAGGCTGAGCTGGGACTGAACGTTTTTATGCGCCGTAATATTTATATGAAGATCAATGATCTTTAGAAAAAAAAAATACTTATAAGGGTAGTAATTATTCAAGAATGAAATGAAGATAAGGATGTGTTGGTAAAATAAATTGTGACTTTTATGTTGTTGTTCACTACATGCTAAGAAGTTTGTCATGACTAAAATTGATCTCCAAAGCTTGCTTTTCATTTAACGTCTGGCACCGGTTTAAAATTTTGCGTTTCCTCAAATATTCACGTTCGTCGACACGACGATTGTGACTTTTCTATGTTGTTGTTCATTACATGCTCAGAAGCATATCATGTTTTCATTGACTAAAATTAATGACCAAAGCTTGCTTTTTATTTAAAGTTTAGCACTGATGAGAACCCTTAGAGGTTGAAAGTTCTTGGTACAATCTGTAACTTTTTTTTTTAAACTCCAAACTGTTGTAAAAAATAAAACTCTGGAAGAAAATTACACTGTTTTTGCGTTTCTTCAAATATTCATGTTCGTCGACACGATAGGACTCCGTAATTACATCTCAACATGTTTTTAAAGATCCTGTGAATTTAGCATTGCTAATACGTTTGTTATTTTAATATTCATTATGCTGTCCATTTATAAGGCAAAGACGCTAAGTTAACAGAAGAAAATTAACACTTTTCTAGTAAATATTTTGCTGTGCTGTTTAACTCCCCGAACCAATGAAATTCTCTTTATAAGTTCATGAGAGAGCGCATCATAGCTGTCTTGCTATATTGAAAAGTCAAAACATACATAGCCTAATTTGTTCAAGTTTGTCAGTTATCTTTTATCCATGACCACCTTTGTCTCTTAATGGTCTATTTATCTTATAGGCTTTTAATTGCGCTAATAACTGCCACGATGATTTCGTCATTTCATGCTCCGCAGTTCATATATGATTCATTGTTATCACATTTTTCCTGATCACATTTCTCCTTTATCGATGATCCATCTTATTTAAATTGTTTTTCCTCAAATTAACTTGTCAGGTAAATATTAACATGCACCTGATGTGGCGTGAGGCTAATTTCAACCATTTACTGCGCATGTTACACGGAAACTGAATCTACTGTTTTAGGATCTATAATAGCAGATGTTAGGATGGCTTTGCGCCTACTGAATTTTATTTTAACGCTCTAAACAAAAAAACCAAAGTCGTATATATTACACTTACACCGAGTGAAAAAGAGGACTTGAAGATGTTAAACTACTCATTTGTTGCGAAGAACCAGAAATGACAGTGTAAGTTACACGTTTAATAATAAGGGATAACAGCTGGAAAGATGGTTTATCACAATATATAAACTCACAGAAAAAAACACCAAAACATAGGAGCGATTAAAAAAGGAACTGAAGATGGTAAACTACTCATTCTATGTGAAGAACGAATCACAACTTGATGGTATTGGACACAACAGTGATTATCCTAACACTTTTGTCATCGTCCTCAATGCTCCATTGATGCCCTTATCAATTATTGGCAACGCTTTGGTGTTGGCCGCCATATTGAGAACTCCTTCGCTTTGTTCACCGTCCACCGTTTTCTTGTGCAGTCTCGCTGTCTCAGACGTTCTTGTTGGCACTATTGTTCAACCGGTCTACATTGCCAGCGTAATCATCAGTGACAATTCACTTTCTCAAGCAAGGAAATTTTTGTTTACTTCACTTTGTGGTGTTTCTCTTTATACAATGACAGCCATAAGCGTGGATCGGTTTTTGGTTCTTCGTTATCACATGCGATATCCGAATTTAATGACCACAAAACGTGCAATTTATACTTCAGCAGGTCTATGGTTTGTTTCTATCCTGTTATCGTGCCTTAGATTTTGGAACATCACAACTCGACGTATACCTGTCGCTGTTAGTATTGCCATTTGTTTTGTTATTTCTTCCTTTTCTTACATCAGAATCTACCAAGTTGTTCGTCATCATCAGTTACAGATTCAAGCTCAACAACAGGCTGTGAATAGTTTGAACGCTGAACATAATCTGAACATGGTGCAATCAAAGAAAACTGCCCTTAACACTTTTATATATTACATTTGTATGATCATTTCTTATTCTCCATCGTTTATTCTTATAATTTCTTATAATCACTGGAATAATATTTACTGGATCTTTTCAAACACTTTAGTGTTTATGAACTCGTGTATAAATCCATTTTTGTACTGTTGGCGTAATCATGAAATCCGAACGGAAGTTTTACAAATAGCACGTAAGCTTTTATGTAAACAAACCGAAGGAAATTAACCTGGTCTTATACTCTCTGAAAGCGCTTGATGTCAGTGAATATAGACCATCCATGCTTTATCAATCGTATTTAAAACCAGGCATATAAATATATTGACCAGTTGTTGTGTTTATTATTTGGAATAAACCAGCCATACGTTATCCAAAGTTAATGAGATCCAGTCGCGTTTTATTAAACAAATATAACTTTATGTTGTATATCTTGAGTGTAATATATATCAAGCACGAGGAAGAGTGTTCATGAACATTTCCAAACACCGAGAAGTGCCGCAATAGTAATTGTTCACAAGTGTTTATGTTTTTATTGACTAAAATTGATGAGCAAAGGTTGCTTTTTGTTGTAAGAATTTTACAACTGCTTTTGCCTTTCTTTAATTAACCACGATGCTTTCAACGCGATAGGCACATTAAATTTTCGGCAGAATAAAGGTATTCATTCATTCATTCAGTCATTCATTCATTCTATAGAGGGCTGATCAACTAAGCATTGCTAATAAGTTAAATATTTATTTTAAAACCCATTACCGCTTGTTAAAAAGAAAAACTGTGTGTTTCTTTCCATTGATTAGATAAAGACGCTAAATTAACAGAAAACTTCTTATTTGTCAAATAAATGCTGTGCTAGCTGTTTACCTCACTGAACCAATGAACGTCTTTTATAGAATGGAAAACGGTCACTTATCATGAAGTGTATTGCGACCATTCACTGTCAAACAGTGAAATATACACAAATAGTGAGTATCACTCGCTGTAAGGACGCGTTTTACACCGTTAGTATTAACTTTCTAAACAAAAAAAGTTTAAGATACATGCTGTTAAATGATAAGGGATAACAGCTGTAAAGATGTCTTTTTACAATAAACTCACTGAACAAAACATAAAAAATTAAAAACATTAGAAAGGGAATTATAGATAATAAACTACTCATTATTTTGTGAATTGATGTGGTCGAGGGTAATTTCGACCAATTACTGCTCAGACACTAAAACAGAATCCACCTTTTTACATAATAAGTAATAGCAGCTGATAAGGATAGCTTTGTAAATATCAAAGCAGTATATGCTACACTCAGAGTGAAAAAGGGGACTTGAAGATGATAAACTTCTCATTTGTTGCGAAAAACGAATAAAAGCCTGATGGTATAGGAAATAACGACAACCGTTCTTATGCTGAAACATTTGTGATCATAAACTGTGTCCTCAATGCTCCATTGATGCTTATTGCCATCAACGCTTTCGTGTTGGCCGCCATATTGAAGACTATTCACGATGACAGCCATAAGTGTAGATCGGTTTTTGGCTCTTCGTTATCACATGCGATACCCGAATTTGACGACCACAAAACGTGCAATATATACTTAGGAAGTCTGTGGTTTGTTTCCATCCCACTATCAAGCATTGGCAATTGGAACAATATTATTATCAACCTTACCATAGCTACTGTCATTACCATTTGGTTTTTTATTTCTTCGTTTTCTTACATCAGAATTTGTCGTATTGTTCGTTATCATCAGTTATCAATTCACGCACAACAACAAGCCGTGAATAATTTAAAAGAACTGAACGATGAACAAAATCTAAACATGGCACAATCGAAGAAAAGTGCCCTTAACACTTTTATATATTACATTTGTATGATCCTCTGTTATTTTCCTTTGCTTGTGTATTCATTAATGTCCCCCTTCATGGTTATAGCTTCTACTGAGCACTGGAGAATTGCCTGGATGTTTGCAGATACTGTGGTGTTCTTGAACTTGTCCATTAATCCATTTTTGTATTGCTGGCATAATCAAGAAATTCAAGCGACAGTTTTAATGATAGTATGTAAGATGTTATGTAAACTAACAGGGGAAAACTAACATAGGGACCGACCATTTTTCTTCTGAGGGGGGAGGAGCGGGGGGGGGGGGGGGGGGGGGGGAGAAAATCCAATGGTTCTCCCCTCAATATAGTGTTACTCTCGAAAAGCGGTCGATTTACACCTTTTTTTATGAGAACTTCTAAATTTTGACTTGAGGCTGAGCTGGGACTGAACGTTCTTATGCGCCGTAATATTTATATTACTAATATTATATTATTATTACTAATATTATTAATATTATATACTAATATTATAATACTAATTTTATATTATTAATATTTATATGAAGATCAATGATCTTTAGAAAAAAAAAATACTGATAAGGGTAGTAATTATTCACTGGGGAGTAAAATGAAGATGAAGATGTGTTGGTAAAATAAATTGCGACTTTTATGTTGTGGTTCACTACATGCTAAGAAGTTTGTCATGACTAAAATTGATCTTCAAAGCTTGCTTTTTATTTCACGTCTGGCACCGGTTTAAAATTTTGCGTTTCCTCAAATATTCACGTTCGTCGACACGACGATTGTGAGTTCTATGTTGTTGCTCATTACATGCTCAGAAGTTTGTCATGTTTTCATTGACTAAAATTAATGACCAAAGCTTGCTTTTTATTTAAAGTTTAGCACTGATGAGAACCCTTAGAGGTTGAAAGTTCTTGGTACAATCTGTAACCTTTTTCAAACTCCAAACTGTTGTAAAAAATAAAAATCTAGAAGAAAATTACACTGTTTTTGCGTTTCTTCAAATATTCATGTTCGTCGACACGATAGGATTCCGTAATTACATCTCAACATGTTTTTAAAGATCCTGTGAATTTAGCATTGCTAATACGTTTGTTATTTTAATATTCATTATGCTGTCCATTGATAAGGCATAGACGCTAAGTTAACAGAAGAAAATTAACACTTTTCTAGTAAATATTTTGCTGTGCTGTTTAACTCAAACATTAGCCGGCATGAGCTGAATGCATGGCTTGACGAGCAAGAACAAGAACAAGAACATCTGAAAAACAAAAGCTTAGAGGCTCTTGATCCTTTAAATGACATCCGTGACTTAAGCTTTGTTTCGGATTACATCACAGGTAAGAAGAAATCACTCGCAACGTTTCAAATGGAGTTGAGTGGTTATTTCCAATTGAAGAAACGCCTGACCTTTGTTATCAATGATGACGACAACACAAGTGTTCATAACTTTCTCAAATCGAGGAACACTGGTCTGAAACAAAAGAGCGCCGACTGGGTGAGAGCCAGACAAAACACCATTGGTGCATCAGAGATATCTGCCTTGACAGGATCGTCGCCGTTTGAATCACGGCAAAGCTTGCTCATAAAGAAAATACAGCCAACAGATATGCTCAACAATGCGGCTTGTACCTGGGGCAATCTGTTCGAGCCGCTTATACGTAAGTATTTTGAGCAAAAACATTCTGTTTCCGTTTTTGGTCAGAGCATCTCTCTTAATCTAGCAAGAGATCATCCGCTTTATCGAAAGGTCACTTGCAGCCCAGACGGATATTTTCTAGACAAAGATAACACATTAAACCTGTTGGAATTTAAATGTCCGTTCAAGCGAAAAACAGCTATGAATAGAATTCCTAGTTATTATAGCGATCAGATACAAACAGGCCTTGCTTTGAGTGGTGACATGGTAAACAAAGGCCTGTTTGTTGACGGTTATTTTAGAATGTGCTCTTTAAACCAGCTTGAACCCAGTTTTGCACACAATCAGTTTCTCAACGGAGGAAACAAATATAAAACGAAGGGCAACACAACACTTGCGTGGGGAGTTTGTTATTTATTTAGCAAACGGACGATAATCAGAAATCAAGACTCAATCATCGATGTCGGTTCACTCACATCGAAACAATTATTTGAGAGAATTATGTCTTCCATTGCGGAGAAGGACATATGGTGTTGTTATGGAAAGATAAGAATGTCGTTTAGAAAACAGGACGAAGACGAGGAGCTTTTGCGTTATAGCCATATGCAAAAAGTGTTTTTAGAGGGTTCAGAAGGTCCTAAACCAGTGGCTGTCTTCGCCTGGAAGCTTCTGGATATAACTGAGATTTGGGCGCCAAAACAACCGAATTTTTTGATAAATATTCAAAGGTCGGTCGAGCGTTTTCATAACAGCTTGGCAAGCCTTCGAAAAAAAATAACCGAGTACTCTAAAGAGGCATCTGAAATCTATCACAGCCCTAAGAAAAATGCTGCCGTTGTAATGGCTAGAGACGAAGAGCAAATGCTTGCCTTTCTTATAAATGAACTTGAGCAAGGTTATTAATTCCCGCGGCATTAATGGCTGCTTTCCAATACCATTCATTTGTTAGATGTGTATCGGGCTTCTGATGTCTTATGTAAGATAAGATTTTGTGTTTTCTTGGCCCTTCTGGTAAAATTAGCTCTAAGATCTTATGAATTATGAACTCATAAGATATTCCGCTTGGAAGATGATATCTTATGCTTGAGTAAACATAGTTAATTTGCTTAATTTCGTCATCGATTAATCTCTGCGGGGGTTCCCCTAGGATACAACTCAACAACACAGTGGTGTGTTTATAAAAATCACTGCGATTTATGTTTTTAAGAATGTTTCGTAGAACATCAATTGTTAAAAATAATGGATGAACATTTAGTTTTGCCATTTCTTTCAGTATTTCTAATAAAACCATTTCACCGCCGCTTATGCATTCTAAAGAGTAATTTCCGAGTAACTGATCAAGGCGACGTTTAAAATTATAATTTATTGTACATGGTATTTTAACTTTCATATTTTCTTTATGAGAAAAGGCAGCTTCGTTTATTTCAATGGGGTTACATTCTCTGCAGACAAGTTCTGTTGAATCGAACACGAGTGAAAATGAGCCGCCACAGCTTTGACACGATTCAATGCTTTTGTTTGTTCTGTCTAGAATGATAACAAACTTGTTTTCGCGATATTGTTGGATTAATTCTTGTCTCGCTGACAAACTAAGATCTTCGAAAATGATTTGAAGTTTTTCTGTTAGTTGTGAGCGGTGAAGCTCTTTTAGGTAGCAGCTGTCATAGAAGCCACACAGCATGACTTTCTTGTGTTTTATATCCATCTAGTTGCGTCTCGTATTCTTTTTTTTCCATACGTCTAACAATAGACAGTTGCGTGATAAAGCGCTCAATATGTCGCGACTCCGTCATGTTTATTTTAAGAAATGACAAATATTCAATTGGTCAACCATTACACAAACTGTCCATCAAACCTTTGTTTTGAGTAGAATATCATGAGGCTAACAATAGATTTACACGTGTAAAACAAATGACGTATGAAATTCTCGAGTGCCCCTGCGTTCCAGAGCGCCCCGTTTTCAGGTTTTTCTGTGCGACAAAAAAATATTTTTTTTTTTAATTTTTTTTTTACTTTTACAAAAACCTGAAAACGGGGCGCTCTGGAACGCAGGGGCACTCAGGAATTTCATACGTCATTTGGGTGATTACGTCATATCAATACCCACGGATCTAATGGCTTTATTCTAAAGACGTTCGTTCTTTAGATGTATAGAGGGCTTCTGAAGTTTTATGTAAGATAAAATCTCGCGCTGCGGTCCTTCTGGTAAAATTAGGTTTAAGATTTTGTAAATTACAAAGTTATAAGATATTCTGCTTGAGTAAACAGAGTTAATTTTCTTTATTTCGTCATATGTTAATTTTGTAGGGGGTTTCCCTAATATATGATCAAGCTGTTATAAGATATTCTGCTTGGTAGATGATATCTTATGCTTGAGTAAACAGGCACAGCCGTGTTGTCTATGATTTATCCTTCGAAATGTAGAGGTTAAATCCAGAATTTAATCTCTCAAATCGGACTTGGATGCTGCGGTGAGAAGATTTATCTTTTTTTGAAACTCTTGTTTGACTTCCTTGCGAAGTTCGTTTTTGAGTTTCTCGAGGTCTGGTGATTGTGTTTGAGTGGCAACGTCTTTTGATGCCTTTACGCCATCCCTGATTGCAGCCTTGAGTTCGTGATATTTTTCCACCTCACGAGTGATTATGGTGAATTCTGTATCACTGATCCTCTTGTCTTCCAGAGCTTTTGAGACCAGCTCATTGACAGAGTTGCGTTTAGCAAGGGCCAGTGTGTAGATATTCTCATGTTTAGTCACTTTCCGTTCTAGCCGTTTGTTTGCAGTTGCAGAGCCAACTGAGGACAGCCCGCAAAGCGTGGCAACGCCGGCAAGTGCGGGACTTATAACAATGCCTAACCCGGTCAAGGCAGTGGCTAGGGCTCCTGATGACAGCCCAACAGAAAGCGACCCAAGGCCAACCGCCGAGTAATGAACTATTGTTTGGGTCCGTTTGTATTTCTTTGCGACTTGTCTGTAGTGCTCGGCTTCGTCAGACAACTCCTTCAGCAAGTCAGAGATCTTTTTGAGACGGAAGTCTTCTGCATTTGACAAAACTGGGTAGAGCGGTTCTGTATGGCTGTATTCCGGAGCCGATGGAAGCACATTGGCAGAACTCATGGCAGATGTGAGTATATATATGGCTTTATATTTTTAATTTATTTCTGTTTCAAACTCTAAGGGCATGTTATTAAAGTCGAAGAGGTCGTCATTTACATCCCTCACTGACAGTGATATGCTATTTACATAATCGCCAGACGAGACGTCACGCAAGATGTTCTGCTGTGTTGTTTCGTAGAGAATTTTCTGAAACGGTTTTCCACGAACATCAAATCGAGCCAAAACTGTGGAAGGCTTACCATTGAGCAGGTTTTGTTCTTTATCAACCAGATCACAATGGATAAAGTAAGTGCTTGGTGACGTTAATCCTTTGACGAAAGTTATTAGAAACAATATAGGTCTTATGCCAAGCAATTCTGCCAGATTGTTACTAAACTTCACATTACTGTTATTCTGAATGATCATGGCTCCGAGTGGTGTGTTTGTATCAGTTGATAGACTTAAATGTCTGTTAACCTTCTTTAGGTTTTCAAATTCGTACGCTAATCTATCAATAGTGTAATGACCTTGAAGTAAGGTCGCGCTATGTGATGAACCAGAGGTAGGGTCTGCCGTTGTTGTAATAACTGCTTCTTCTTTCAAAGTATGCCACGAATTGAAAATTGAGCAAGAGATGAGCCGTATGTAACTCGGTTTCGGAAGCGGGTGGTCGAAGTAGATTGTGTGAGGGTTAGAAGGCGCGACGATTGTTAACACAACCATGATTGTATATATAATTACTTTTTAAAAAATATAAATATATACAATCATGTTTGGCAGACGGCCCGTTGGATTTAATCCTAATTCAAATCTTGGTCTAAACATTGGCGGCCACAACTACGGTCCCCCACCCCCTTTTAATTCAACCCCAAACGTCTATAGCCATGTAAAGCCACCCCCAGATCCACTAGCCTGGATGAGAACACCGGAAGCAGCAAAGCTCTCTGCTGCGGCTAAGGCTAAGGCTATATCAGACTTCAAAAAGCGTTTCCCGCGCGCTGATATGTCCCACTTTGAAGTGCAAGTAGAGTTTGGCGACGACAACAAAACCGCCACAGGGGAAGTGCTTTACAAAAAGGGCCCTGGCTCATGGGCGCTCGTTACAAAAATACCCCACAAAGATTGGACTCAAGCCATGAAAGACGCTCTTGGGCTCCATCAAGACGGTGGTTTCCCCTATCAGCTATCGTTGACTCGAAATACAGAAAAGCCAATCCCAGCTGTTGATTTCTCCACCACAATAGACAAGGATATGATGATTGGCGCAATCTTGAACGACGAAGCGCAAAAGATCTATGTCACGCCAACTGATTATTTCACAACGAAATACAGAAATATCTTCAGGGGCACAGATTTCATTCACAACCGCGAAATACGGTAGAAAGTGGCTCGGCGGGCCACATATGAGTTTTTGGCCACAACAACTATCCTTCGCACTGTGGTGTGCAACAACCGGCTGCGGAATCTCGCGTGACATTCTCTTTGATAAGAACTCCAGTCTATCCCTAACCCCCCAGATCCGGTCGTTTTACCGGTTTCACGTTTATTTCACAACAAGACGAATACTCCACAAGATGGGTGGGGAACAAAGCGTGAGTGCTTTGCCAGACGACCCCCCATTCAACCAGAAAGACAACAAATACAACATCGACGCGTACAAGACGATTTGCATAAAGTTCGGTATCGACCCCAGTTCTGACTTCCGTTTCACATACGGCAAGAACCACGGTCTTGGGAATGTGTACATTGGCGCTTATGGAGAGGGCATCATCTCTACCGATTACGATTATCCAGATCCCGATCTAGCTCTGTTCAATGATGAGCGCGTGACTGACAGAAACGACCCCAACTATCGCGCCAATGGAATATCTTTCGTCCGCAATGGCCAGGGGGCGGATACCCAGTTCGAGCACTTTGTGCCAAATTACGCACAGGGGCTAACACAGCCAGGGCTCGCGCGTATGAACCAATCAATCGAGGCCTTTGTGTACTGCATTCTTGGTTCACAAGCCAAAACCCGCAGCAGCATCATTGGAAGAGGAGGCCGCGCGTTCGAAACGCAGAGAGTATTCCTCACCCATCTAGAGGAGGCCATAATACTGAACGACATTGCAACAAGCGTACAGCGTTACCAGCTTGCCATCCAAGCAACGAAAGTGCGCCTAGACTTTGCGACAGCACCCGGAAGCTGGCTCATGCCATCACGCATGGTTATCAACACAGAGAGAGCGTGATCGGGTATAACAACAATCTCAAGGAAGCAACGCAAGGGATGAAACTGGGTGTGAACAATGATGTTAATGTGGGGACAAAAAAGGCCTCTTTACGCCCCATGGCCGGTGGTTCAACAAAAATCAATCCACCAAACAGCCACCCATCGAACCCGATACATAAAGAGGCAACACAGGCACAGGGAATCGCGCCCAAAGGCCCAAAACCAACCACAACCCCCACACCGGCCCCAACCCCCACACCAGAAACAACGCCAGAGACCAAGATCGAACCGCATCACGTAAACAAGGCAGTCGTTGTCGCTGGCTCGCTTGCTTTGGCAGGCTTTGTTGCCTGGATGCGTTAACGCTTACGTTTGATTGTCTTTTCAACCAAGAAGGCCACCACGGCAAGGATTAGAAGCCAGGCATGCTCGCCAAGAAAGGATAAAACCTGCCCGGCCGTTTTGAAGATAAAGCTCACGATAGAGCCGATGAGGCCGGGCAGGATGGAGGCAATCTTCTTCCCTATCTCTTTCAGACCATTGCCAACAGCCTTAGTCCCCGCTTTCAAGGCATTCATTGCAGAAAGCGTCACAGCCCCTATGACTATACCAACAGCCAGAACAACCGCTTGCAGTGTCCATCCGTATTTTTTGAAGATATTTTTGATCCTCTCTCTCTCAAAGGCAGGGCTTCTTCCCTTTCTTGAACCTGTTCTCTTAACCTTACCAGCTCTTCTTCTCACTCAGCAAATCGGGCTCCCGCGGCTTCTCTGTCAGAGGTGGAAGTGTCCTCAGCGTCTATCACTAGTCTGTCTTCAGCGTTTAGTTGTTCAAGCTCTTCTTTTTGTTGTTTCAGTTCGTCAAGTGTCTTTTTGGAGTCTATTTTTACACTAAGTTCGTTTATGTTCCTGTTTATGTCATTATTATCCGCCGCGAGTTTATTGATGTCTTCTTGTAATTTTTCTGCTTGTTTTACCGTTTTCTGAAAGTCTAACAGTTGTTTTCTTTTATTTTGATGTTCTGTTTCAAGCTCTTTCTTTTGATCTTTTAACCTTTGTATTTCTTGCTCGTTCAGCGTTCCATGCTGATTTCCAAGATCCTGAATCTGGTCATCAGCATGTTTTATCTGATTTCTAAGTTCGTTCATGCTTTGACGAATCTTGTCTCTTTCTGCAAGGGTTGTTTTTGCTTTTGTTTTGCTTGCAGCTCTTGTTTATTTTTGTCACGTTCTGCTTGAAAGTCTTTCATCTGATCAAGCATTGACTTACCAAGATAGCTTTTGATTTCTTGTGAAAGCTGTGGATTTTCCCTAAGTTGCCGTGTTACAGTACTTTTTGTAAACAGGGGATATGCCTTTTTTTCCCTACCAACCATTTTAACGTACTGCCTTGGGTTTCCTTTTTTATCTGTTTCGTAAAATGTTTCGATGGCTTGTTTGTTAGCATTTGGGTACATTTCTGTTAGGTCGTCCCAAGCTGAATTTTGCCGTCTTTGTTGAAGACGTTGGTCTAGCTCGTCGCCCTCAAGCAGAGGGTCGGTGTCAGAAACGCTTGGCTGCCCACTTTGTTCGTGAGGCATTGTATGCATTTCAATATGCTCGCCACCATGAACTGGGGTGGATGCTGCGCCTGGTTGAAAGGGCTGTGTGTCATCTGGTTGAAAGGGGGGTGTACCGTCATCATCATCGTTGTCTAAGGCTTTGTCAAGCACTGGATTCTTATTCTCACCAGGTATATCAAAGTCACCGCCTTCTTCCATGATGTAACAACAGAATATATATAAATATTTAAAAAAAAAACATATATATATATTCTGGCTATGGCTGTTCAACCAAACCTCCTTCCAACGAACTCCGAGAAGACTCTTGGTGCAATGAAAGCAGAGCGCACCGTAAAGCGCATCACATTTGACCGCTCTACTTACCATATCTTCTGGCATTACCATTTGTTTTTTTATTTCTTCATTTTCTTACATCGGAATTTATCGAATTGTTCGTCGTCATCAGTTACAAATTCGCGCACAACAACAAGCCGTGAATAATTTGAAAGAACTGAACGATGAACAAAATCTAAACATGGCACAATCGAAGAAAAGTGCCCTTAACACTTTTATATATTACATTTGTATGATCCTCTGTTATTTCCCTTTGCTTGTGTATTCATTTATGTCCCCCTTCATGGTTATAGCTTCTACTGAGAACTGGAGAATTGCTTGGGCGTTTGAAGATACTGTGGTGTTCTTGAACTCGTCCATAAATCCATTTTTGTATTGCTGGCGTAATCAAGAAATTCAAGCGACAGTTTTAATGATAGTAAGTAAGATGTTATGTAATCTAACAGGGGAAAACCGACCATTTTTTTTCTAATGGGGGGGGGGGGGGGGGGGGGGGGGAATCGAATGGTTCTCCCCTCAATAGTGTTACTCTCGAAAAGCGGTCGATTTACACCTTTTTTATGAGAACTTCTAAATTTTGACTTGAGGCTGAGCTGGGACTGAACGTTTTTATGCGCCGTAATATTTATATGAAGATCAATGATCTTTAGAAAAAAAAAATACTTATAAGGGTAGTAATTATTCAAGAATGAAATGAAGATAAGGATGTGTTGGTAAAATAAATTGTGACTTTTATGTTGTTGTTCACTACATGCTAAGAAGTTTGTCATGACTAAAATTGATCTCCAAAGCTTGCTTTTCATTTAACGTCTGGCACCGGTTTAAAATTTTGCGTTTCCTCAAATATTCACGTTCGTCGACACGACGATTGTGACTTTTCTATGTTGTTGTTCATTACATGCTCAGAAGCATATCATGTTTTCATTGACTAAAATTAATGACCAAAGCTTGCTTTTTATTTAAAGTTTAGCACTGATGAGAACCCTTAGAGGTTGAAAGTTCTTGGTACAATCTGTAACTTTTTTTTTTAAACTCCAAACTGTTGTAAAAAATAAAACTCTGGAAGAAAATTACACTGTTTTTGCGTTTCTTCAAATATTCATGTTCGTCGACACGATAGGACTCCGTAATTACATCTCAACATGTTTTTAAAGATCCTGTGAATTTAGCATTGCTAATACGTTTGTTATTTTAATATTCATTATGCTGTCCATTTATAAGGCAAAGACGCTAAGTTAACAGAAGAAAATTAACACTTTTCTAGTAAATATTTTGCTGTGCTGTTTAACTCCCCGAACCAATGAAATTCTCTTTATAAGTTCATGAGAGAGCGCATCATAGCTGTCTTGCTATATTGAAAAGTCAAAACATACATAGCCTAATTTGTTCAAGTTTGTCAGTTATCTTTTATCCATGACCACCTTTGTCTCTTAATGGTCTATTTATCTTATAGGCTTTTAATTGCGCTAATAACTGCCACGATG
Organism: Dendrophyllia cribrosa; assembly: GCA_024195265.1. Classification (NCBI taxonomy): domain Eukaryota; kingdom Metazoa; phylum Cnidaria; class Anthozoa; order Scleractinia; family Dendrophylliidae; genus Dendrophyllia; species Dendrophyllia cribrosa. Next base: position 701,098 of record JAJLRJ010000013.1, read on the forward strand.
ATTTCGTCATTTCATGCTCCGCAGTTCATATATGATTCATTGTTATCACATTTTTCCTGATCACATTTCTCCTTTATCGATGATCCATCTTATTTAAATTGTTTTTCCTCAAATTAACTTGTCAGGTAAATATTAACATGCACCTGATGTGGCGTGAGGCTAATTTCAACCATTTACTGCGCATGTTACACGGAAACTGAATCTACTGTTTTAGGATCTATAATAGCAGATGTTAGGATGGCTTTGCGCCTACTGAATTTTATTTTAACGCTCTAAACAAAAAAACCAAAGTCGTATATATTACACTTACACCGAGTGAAAAAGAGGACTTGAAGATGTTAAACTACTCATTTGTTGCGAAGAACCAGAAATGACAGTGTAAGTTACACGTTTAATAATAAGGGATAACAGCTGGAAAGATGGTTTATCACAATATATAAACTCACAGAAAAAAACACCAAAACATAGGAGCGATTAAAAAAGGAACTGAAGATGGTAAACTACTCATTCTATGTGAAGAACGAATCACAACTTGATGGTATTGGACACAACAGTGATTATCCTAACACTTTTGTCATCGTCCTCAATGCTCCATTGATGCCCTTATCAATTATTGGCAACGCTTTGGTGTTGGCCGCCATATTGAGAACTCCTTCGCTTTGTTCACCGTCCACCGTTTTCTTGTGCAGTCTCGCTGTCTCAGACGTTCTTGTTGGCACTATTGTTCAACCGGTCTACATTGCCAGCGTAATCATCAGTGACAATTCACTTTCTCAAGCAAGGAAATTTTTGTTTACTTCACTTTGTGGTGTTTCTCTTTATACAATGACAGCCATAAGCGTGGATCGGTTTTTGGTTCTTCGTTATCACATGCGATATCCGAATTTAATGACCACAAAACGTGCAATTTATACTTCAGCAGGTCTATGGTTTGTTTCTATCCTGTTATCGTGCCTTAGATTTTGGAACATCACAACTCGACGTATACCTGTCGCTGTTAGTATTGCCATTTGTTTTGTTATTTCTTCCTTTTCTTACATCAGAATCTACCAAGTTGTTCGTCATCATCAGTTACAGATTCAAGCTCAACAACAGGCTGTGAATAGTTTGAACGCTGAACATAATCTGAACATGGTGCAATCAAAGAAAACTGCCCTTAACACTTTTATATATTACATTTGTATGATCATTTCTTATTCTCCATCGTTTATTCTTATAATTTCTTATAATCACTGGAATAATATTTACTGGATCTTTTCAAACACTTTAGTGTTTATGAACTCGTGTATAAATCCATTTTTGTACTGTTGGCGTAATCATGAAATCCGAACGGAAGTTTTACAAATAGCACGTAAGCTTTTATGTAAACAAACCGAAGGAAATTAACCTGGTCTTATACTCTCTGAAAGCGCTTGATGTCAGTGAATATAGACCATCCATGCTTTATCAATCGTATTTAAAACCAGGCATATAAATATATTGACCAGTTGTTGTGTTTATTATTTGGAATAAACCAGCCATACGTTATCCAAAGTTAATGAGATCCAGTCGCGTTTTATTAAACAAATATAACTTTATGTTGTATATCTTGAGTGTAATATATATCAAGCACGAGGAAGAGTGTTCATGAACATTTCCAAACACCGAGAAGTGCCGCAATAGTAATTGTTCACAAGTGTTTATGTTTTTATTGACTAAAATTGATGAGCAAAGGTTGCTTTTTGTTGTAAGAATTTTACAACTGCTTTTGCCTTTCTTTAATTAACCACGATGCTTTCAACGCGATAGGCACATTAAATTTTCGGCAGAATAAAGGTATTCATTCATTCATTCAGTCATTCATTCATTCTATAGAGGGCTGATCAACTAAGCATTGCTAATAAGTTAAATATTTATTTTAAAACCCATTACCGCTTGTTAAAAAGAAAAACTGTGTGTTTCTTTCCATTGATTAGATAAAGACGCTAAATTAACAGAAAACTTCTTATTTGTCAAATAAATGCTGTGCTAGCTGTTTACCTCACTGAACCAATGAACGTCTTTTATAGAATGGAAAACGGTCACTTATCATGAAGTGTATTGCGACCATTCACTGTCAAACAGTGAAATATACACAAATAGTGAGTATCACTCGCTGTAAGGACGCGTTTTACACCGTTAGTATTAACTTTCTAAACAAAAAAAGTTTAAGATACATGCTGTTAAATGATAAGGGATAACAGCTGTAAAGATGTCTTTTTACAATAAACTCACTGAACAAAACATAAAAAATTAAAAACATTAGAAAGGGAATTATAGATAATAAACTACTCATTATTTTGTGAATTGATGTGGTCGAGGGTAATTTCGACCAATTACTGCTCAGACACTAAAACAGAATCCACCTTTTTACATAATAAGTAATAGCAGCTGATAAGGATAGCTTTGTAAATATCAAAGCAGTATATGCTACACTCAGAGTGAAAAAGGGGACTTGAAGATGATAAACTTCTCATTTGTTGCGAAAAACGAATAAAAGCCTGATGGTATAGGAAATAACGACAACCGTTCTTATGCTGAAACATTTGTGATCATAAACTGTGTCCTCAATGCTCCATTGATGCTTATTGCCATCAACGCTTTCGTGTTGGCCGCCATATTGAAGACTATTCACGATGACAGCCATAAGTGTAGATCGGTTTTTGGCTCTTCGTTATCACATGCGATACCCGAATTTGACGACCACAAAACGTGCAATATATACTTAGGAAGTCTGTGGTTTGTTTCCATCCCACTATCAAGCATTGGCAATTGGAACAATATTATTATCAACCTTACCATAGCTACTGTCATTACCATTTGGTTTTTTATTTCTTCGTTTTCTTACATCAGAATTTGTCGTATTGTTCGTTATCATCAGTTATCAATTCACGCACAACAACAAGCCGTGAATAATTTAAAAGAACTGAACGATGAACAAAATCTAAACATGGCACAATCGAAGAAAAGTGCCCTTAACACTTTTATATATTACATTTGTATGATCCTCTGTTATTTTCCTTTGCTTGTGTATTCATTAATGTCCCCCTTCATGGTTATAGCTTCTACTGAGCACTGGAGAATTGCCTGGATGTTTGCAGATACTGTGGTGTTCTTGAACTTGTCCATTAATCCATTTTTGTATTGCTGGCATAATCAAGAAATTCAAGCGACAGTTTTAATGATAGTATGTAAGATGTTATGTAAACTAACAGGGGAAAACTAACATAGGGACCGACCATTTTTCTTCTGAGGGGGGAGGAGCGGGGGGGGGGGGGGGGGGGGGGGGAGAAAATCCAATGGTTCTCCCCTCAATATAGTGTTACTCTCGAAAAGCGGTCGATTTACACCTTTTTTTATGAGAACTTCTAAATTTTGACTTGAGGCTGAGCTGGGACTGAACGTTCTTATGCGCCGTAATATTTATATTACTAATATTATATTATTATTACTAATATTATTAATATTATATACTAATATTATAATACTAATTTTATATTATTAATATTTATATGAAGATCAATGATCTTTAGAAAAAAAAAATACTGATAAGGGTAGTAATTATTCACTGGGGAGTAAAATGAAGATGAAGATGTGTTGGTAAAATAAATTGCGACTTTTATGTTGTGGTTCACTACATGCTAAGAAGTTTGTCATGACTAAAATTGATCTTCAAAGCTTGCTTTTTATTTCACGTCTGGCACCGGTTTAAAATTTTGCGTTTCCTCAAATATTCACGTTCGTCGACACGACGATTGTGAGTTCTATGTTGTTGCTCATTACATGCTCAGAAGTTTGTCATGTTTTCATTGACTAAAATTAATGACCAAAGCTTGCTTTTTATTTAAAGTTTAGCACTGATGAGAACCCTTAGAGGTTGAAAGTTCTTGGTACAATCTGTAACCTTTTTCAAACTCCAAACTGTTGTAAAAAATAAAAATCTAGAAGAAAATTACACTGTTTTTGCGTTTCTTCAAATATTCATGTTCGTCGACACGATAGGATTCCGTAATTACATCTCAACATGTTTTTAAAGATCCTGTGAATTTAGCATTGCTAATACGTTTGTTATTTTAATATTCATTATGCTGTCCATTGATAAGGCATAGACGCTAAGTTAACAGAAGAAAATTAACACTTTTCTAGTAAATATTTTGCTGTGCTGTTTAACTCAAACATTAGCCGGCATGAGCTGAATGCATGGCTTGACGAGCAAGAACAAGAACAAGAACATCTGAAAAACAAAAGCTTAGAGGCTCTTGATCCTTTAAATGACATCCGTGACTTAAGCTTTGTTTCGGATTACATCACAGGTAAGAAGAAATCACTCGCAACGTTTCAAATGGAGTTGAGTGGTTATTTCCAATTGAAGAAACGCCTGACCTTTGTTATCAATGATGACGACAACACAAGTGTTCATAACTTTCTCAAATCGAGGAACACTGGTCTGAAACAAAAGAGCGCCGACTGGGTGAGAGCCAGACAAAACACCATTGGTGCATCAGAGATATCTGCCTTGACAGGATCGTCGCCGTTTGAATCACGGCAAAGCTTGCTCATAAAGAAAATACAGCCAACAGATATGCTCAACAATGCGGCTTGTACCTGGGGCAATCTGTTCGAGCCGCTTATACGTAAGTATTTTGAGCAAAAACATTCTGTTTCCGTTTTTGGTCAGAGCATCTCTCTTAATCTAGCAAGAGATCATCCGCTTTATCGAAAGGTCACTTGCAGCCCAGACGGATATTTTCTAGACAAAGATAACACATTAAACCTGTTGGAATTTAAATGTCCGTTCAAGCGAAAAACAGCTATGAATAGAATTCCTAGTTATTATAGCGATCAGATACAAACAGGCCTTGCTTTGAGTGGTGACATGGTAAACAAAGGCCTGTTTGTTGACGGTTATTTTAGAATGTGCTCTTTAAACCAGCTTGAACCCAGTTTTGCACACAATCAGTTTCTCAACGGAGGAAACAAATATAAAACGAAGGGCAACACAACACTTGCGTGGGGAGTTTGTTATTTATTTAGCAAACGGACGATAATCAGAAATCAAGACTCAATCATCGATGTCGGTTCACTCACATCGAAACAATTATTTGAGAGAATTATGTCTTCCATTGCGGAGAAGGACATATGGTGTTGTTATGGAAAGATAAGAATGTCGTTTAGAAAACAGGACGAAGACGAGGAGCTTTTGCGTTATAGCCATATGCAAAAAGTGTTTTTAGAGGGTTCAGAAGGTCCTAAACCAGTGGCTGTCTTCGCCTGGAAGCTTCTGGATATAACTGAGATTTGGGCGCCAAAACAACCGAATTTTTTGATAAATATTCAAAGGTCGGTCGAGCGTTTTCATAACAGCTTGGCAAGCCTTCGAAAAAAAATAACCGAGTACTCTAAAGAGGCATCTGAAATCTATCACAGCCCTAAGAAAAATGCTGCCGTTGTAATGGCTAGAGACGAAGAGCAAATGCTTGCCTTTCTTATAAATGAACTTGAGCAAGGTTATTAATTCCCGCGGCATTAATGGCTGCTTTCCAATACCATTCATTTGTTAGATGTGTATCGGGCTTCTGATGTCTTATGTAAGATAAGATTTTGTGTTTTCTTGGCCCTTCTGGTAAAATTAGCTCTAAGATCTTATGAATTATGAACTCATAAGATATTCCGCTTGGAAGATGATATCTTATGCTTGAGTAAACATAGTTAATTTGCTTAATTTCGTCATCGATTAATCTCTGCGGGGGTTCCCCTAGGATACAACTCAACAACACAGTGGTGTGTTTATAAAAATCACTGCGATTTATGTTTTTAAGAATGTTTCGTAGAACATCAATTGTTAAAAATAATGGATGAACATTTAGTTTTGCCATTTCTTTCAGTATTTCTAATAAAACCATTTCACCGCCGCTTATGCATTCTAAAGAGTAATTTCCGAGTAACTGATCAAGGCGACGTTTAAAATTATAATTTATTGTACATGGTATTTTAACTTTCATATTTTCTTTATGAGAAAAGGCAGCTTCGTTTATTTCAATGGGGTTACATTCTCTGCAGACAAGTTCTGTTGAATCGAACACGAGTGAAAATGAGCCGCCACAGCTTTGACACGATTCAATGCTTTTGTTTGTTCTGTCTAGAATGATAACAAACTTGTTTTCGCGATATTGTTGGATTAATTCTTGTCTCGCTGACAAACTAAGATCTTCGAAAATGATTTGAAGTTTTTCTGTTAGTTGTGAGCGGTGAAGCTCTTTTAGGTAGCAGCTGTCATAGAAGCCACACAGCATGACTTTCTTGTGTTTTATATCCATCTAGTTGCGTCTCGTATTCTTTTTTTTCCATACGTCTAACAATAGACAGTTGCGTGATAAAGCGCTCAATATGTCGCGACTCCGTCATGTTTATTTTAAGAAATGACAAATATTCAATTGGTCAACCATTACACAAACTGTCCATCAAACCTTTGTTTTGAGTAGAATATCATGAGGCTAACAATAGATTTACACGTGTAAAACAAATGACGTATGAAATTCTCGAGTGCCCCTGCGTTCCAGAGCGCCCCGTTTTCAGGTTTTTCTGTGCGACAAAAAAATATTTTTTTTTTTAATTTTTTTTTTACTTTTACAAAAACCTGAAAACGGGGCGCTCTGGAACGCAGGGGCACTCAGGAATTTCATACGTCATTTGGGTGATTACGTCATATCAATACCCACGGATCTAATGGCTTTATTCTAAAGACGTTCGTTCTTTAGATGTATAGAGGGCTTCTGAAGTTTTATGTAAGATAAAATCTCGCGCTGCGGTCCTTCTGGTAAAATTAGGTTTAAGATTTTGTAAATTACAAAGTTATAAGATATTCTGCTTGAGTAAACAGAGTTAATTTTCTTTATTTCGTCATATGTTAATTTTGTAGGGGGTTTCCCTAATATATGATCAAGCTGTTATAAGATATTCTGCTTGGTAGATGATATCTTATGCTTGAGTAAACAGGCACAGCCGTGTTGTCTATGATTTATCCTTCGAAATGTAGAGGTTAAATCCAGAATTTAATCTCTCAAATCGGACTTGGATGCTGCGGTGAGAAGATTTATCTTTTTTTGAAACTCTTGTTTGACTTCCTTGCGAAGTTCGTTTTTGAGTTTCTCGAGGTCTGGTGATTGTGTTTGAGTGGCAACGTCTTTTGATGCCTTTACGCCATCCCTGATTGCAGCCTTGAGTTCGTGATATTTTTCCACCTCACGAGTGATTATGGTGAATTCTGTATCACTGATCCTCTTGTCTTCCAGAGCTTTTGAGACCAGCTCATTGACAGAGTTGCGTTTAGCAAGGGCCAGTGTGTAGATATTCTCATGTTTAGTCACTTTCCGTTCTAGCCGTTTGTTTGCAGTTGCAGAGCCAACTGAGGACAGCCCGCAAAGCGTGGCAACGCCGGCAAGTGCGGGACTTATAACAATGCCTAACCCGGTCAAGGCAGTGGCTAGGGCTCCTGATGACAGCCCAACAGAAAGCGACCCAAGGCCAACCGCCGAGTAATGAACTATTGTTTGGGTCCGTTTGTATTTCTTTGCGACTTGTCTGTAGTGCTCGGCTTCGTCAGACAACTCCTTCAGCAAGTCAGAGATCTTTTTGAGACGGAAGTCTTCTGCATTTGACAAAACTGGGTAGAGCGGTTCTGTATGGCTGTATTCCGGAGCCGATGGAAGCACATTGGCAGAACTCATGGCAGATGTGAGTATATATATGGCTTTATATTTTTAATTTATTTCTGTTTCAAACTCTAAGGGCATGTTATTAAAGTCGAAGAGGTCGTCATTTACATCCCTCACTGACAGTGATATGCTATTTACATAATCGCCAGACGAGACGTCACGCAAGATGTTCTGCTGTGTTGTTTCGTAGAGAATTTTCTGAAACGGTTTTCCACGAACATCAAATCGAGCCAAAACTGTGGAAGGCTTACCATTGAGCAGGTTTTGTTCTTTATCAACCAGATCACAATGGATAAAGTAAGTGCTTGGTGACGTTAATCCTTTGACGAAAGTTATTAGAAACAATATAGGTCTTATGCCAAGCAATTCTGCCAGATTGTTACTAAACTTCACATTACTGTTATTCTGAATGATCATGGCTCCGAGTGGTGTGTTTGTATCAGTTGATAGACTTAAATGTCTGTTAACCTTCTTTAGGTTTTCAAATTCGTACGCTAATCTATCAATAGTGTAATGACCTTGAAGTAAGGTCGCGCTATGTGATGAACCAGAGGTAGGGTCTGCCGTTGTTGTAATAACTGCTTCTTCTTTCAAAGTATGCCACGAATTGAAAATTGAGCAAGAGATGAGCCGTATGTAACTCGGTTTCGGAAGCGGGTGGTCGAAGTAGATTGTGTGAGGGTTAGAAGGCGCGACGATTGTTAACACAACCATGATTGTATATATAATTACTTTTTAAAAAATATAAATATATACAATCATGTTTGGCAGACGGCCCGTTGGATTTAATCCTAATTCAAATCTTGGTCTAAACATTGGCGGCCACAACTACGGTCCCCCACCCCCTTTTAATTCAACCCCAAACGTCTATAGCCATGTAAAGCCACCCCCAGATCCACTAGCCTGGATGAGAACACCGGAAGCAGCAAAGCTCTCTGCTGCGGCTAAGGCTAAGGCTATATCAGACTTCAAAAAGCGTTTCCCGCGCGCTGATATGTCCCACTTTGAAGTGCAAGTAGAGTTTGGCGACGACAACAAAACCGCCACAGGGGAAGTGCTTTACAAAAAGGGCCCTGGCTCATGGGCGCTCGTTACAAAAATACCCCACAAAGATTGGACTCAAGCCATGAAAGACGCTCTTGGGCTCCATCAAGACGGTGGTTTCCCCTATCAGCTATCGTTGACTCGAAATACAGAAAAGCCAATCCCAGCTGTTGATTTCTCCACCACAATAGACAAGGATATGATGATTGGCGCAATCTTGAACGACGAAGCGCAAAAGATCTATGTCACGCCAACTGATTATTTCACAACGAAATACAGAAATATCTTCAGGGGCACAGATTTCATTCACAACCGCGAAATACGGTAGAAAGTGGCTCGGCGGGCCACATATGAGTTTTTGGCCACAACAACTATCCTTCGCACTGTGGTGTGCAACAACCGGCTGCGGAATCTCGCGTGACATTCTCTTTGATAAGAACTCCAGTCTATCCCTAACCCCCCAGATCCGGTCGTTTTACCGGTTTCACGTTTATTTCACAACAAGACGAATACTCCACAAGATGGGTGGGGAACAAAGCGTGAGTGCTTTGCCAGACGACCCCCCATTCAACCAGAAAGACAACAAATACAACATCGACGCGTACAAGACGATTTGCATAAAGTTCGGTATCGACCCCAGTTCTGACTTCCGTTTCACATACGGCAAGAACCACGGTCTTGGGAATGTGTACATTGGCGCTTATGGAGAGGGCATCATCTCTACCGATTACGATTATCCAGATCCCGATCTAGCTCTGTTCAATGATGAGCGCGTGACTGACAGAAACGACCCCAACTATCGCGCCAATGGAATATCTTTCGTCCGCAATGGCCAGGGGGCGGATACCCAGTTCGAGCACTTTGTGCCAAATTACGCACAGGGGCTAACACAGCCAGGGCTCGCGCGTATGAACCAATCAATCGAGGCCTTTGTGTACTGCATTCTTGGTTCACAAGCCAAAACCCGCAGCAGCATCATTGGAAGAGGAGGCCGCGCGTTCGAAACGCAGAGAGTATTCCTCACCCATCTAGAGGAGGCCATAATACTGAACGACATTGCAACAAGCGTACAGCGTTACCAGCTTGCCATCCAAGCAACGAAAGTGCGCCTAGACTTTGCGACAGCACCCGGAAGCTGGCTCATGCCATCACGCATGGTTATCAACACAGAGAGAGCGTGATCGGGTATAACAACAATCTCAAGGAAGCAACGCAAGGGATGAAACTGGGTGTGAACAATGATGTTAATGTGGGGACAAAAAAGGCCTCTTTACGCCCCATGGCCGGTGGTTCAACAAAAATCAATCCACCAAACAGCCACCCATCGAACCCGATACATAAAGAGGCAACACAGGCACAGGGAATCGCGCCCAAAGGCCCAAAACCAACCACAACCCCCACACCGGCCCCAACCCCCACACCAGAAACAACGCCAGAGACCAAGATCGAACCGCATCACGTAAACAAGGCAGTCGTTGTCGCTGGCTCGCTTGCTTTGGCAGGCTTTGTTGCCTGGATGCGTTAACGCTTACGTTTGATTGTCTTTTCAACCAAGAAGGCCACCACGGCAAGGATTAGAAGCCAGGCATGCTCGCCAAGAAAGGATAAAACCTGCCCGGCCGTTTTGAAGATAAAGCTCACGATAGAGCCGATGAGGCCGGGCAGGATGGAGGCAATCTTCTTCCCTATCTCTTTCAGACCATTGCCAACAGCCTTAGTCCCCGCTTTCAAGGCATTCATTGCAGAAAGCGTCACAGCCCCTATGACTATACCAACAGCCAGAACAACCGCTTGCAGTGTCCATCCGTATTTTTTGAAGATATTTTTGATCCTCTCTCTCTCAAAGGCAGGGCTTCTTCCCTTTCTTGAACCTGTTCTCTTAACCTTACCAGCTCTTCTTCTCACTCAGCAAATCGGGCTCCCGCGGCTTCTCTGTCAGAGGTGGAAGTGTCCTCAGCGTCTATCACTAGTCTGTCTTCAGCGTTTAGTTGTTCAAGCTCTTCTTTTTGTTGTTTCAGTTCGTCAAGTGTCTTTTTGGAGTCTATTTTTACACTAAGTTCGTTTATGTTCCTGTTTATGTCATTATTATCCGCCGCGAGTTTATTGATGTCTTCTTGTAATTTTTCTGCTTGTTTTACCGTTTTCTGAAAGTCTAACAGTTGTTTTCTTTTATTTTGATGTTCTGTTTCAAGCTCTTTCTTTTGATCTTTTAACCTTTGTATTTCTTGCTCGTTCAGCGTTCCATGCTGATTTCCAAGATCCTGAATCTGGTCATCAGCATGTTTTATCTGATTTCTAAGTTCGTTCATGCTTTGACGAATCTTGTCTCTTTCTGCAAGGGTTGTTTTTGCTTTTGTTTTGCTTGCAGCTCTTGTTTATTTTTGTCACGTTCTGCTTGAAAGTCTTTCATCTGATCAAGCATTGACTTACCAAGATAGCTTTTGATTTCTTGTGAAAGCTGTGGATTTTCCCTAAGTTGCCGTGTTACAGTACTTTTTGTAAACAGGGGATATGCCTTTTTTTCCCTACCAACCATTTTAACGTACTGCCTTGGGTTTCCTTTTTTATCTGTTTCGTAAAATGTTTCGATGGCTTGTTTGTTAGCATTTGGGTACATTTCTGTTAGGTCGTCCCAAGCTGAATTTTGCCGTCTTTGTTGAAGACGTTGGTCTAGCTCGTCGCCCTCAAGCAGAGGGTCGGTGTCAGAAACGCTTGGCTGCCCACTTTGTTCGTGAGGCATTGTATGCATTTCAATATGCTCGCCACCATGAACTGGGGTGGATGCTGCGCCTGGTTGAAAGGGCTGTGTGTCATCTGGTTGAAAGGGGGGTGTACCGTCATCATCATCGTTGTCTAAGGCTTTGTCAAGCACTGGATTCTTATTCTCACCAGGTATATCAAAGTCACCGCCTTCTTCCATGATGTAACAACAGAATATATATAAATATTTAAAAAAAAAACATATATATATATTCTGGCTATGGCTGTTCAACCAAACCTCCTTCCAACGAACTCCGAGAAGACTCTTGGTGCAATGAAAGCAGAGCGCACCGTAAAGCGCATCACATTTGACCGCTCTACAGCCAAGCCTGGCGAGACCCTGTACGTTTCGGTGCCCAAGCTAAACGAACATGAGGTTATCGTGTCGAACTCGCTTGCTTTGATTTTTAACATCGACCTTACCGGCGGCGATGAAACAACTATCTCGTCCATAATGTTTCCCGGGCGCTAGTTGACAGGCTCGTTGTTAAATTTGCCGCTACCACTGTCCAGGACACCGTTGGATACGATATTTACAAAATCTTTGAGGACCTCTTCCTTTCTGTTGATGTGCGGGACAATATGATTCTGGAGGGCATCCAGAGTGTTGACTTGTGCAAGATCCGTTCTGACGCAGGTGACAAAAAGACCTCTGGCGTGGATGCGGAAAACAAGCTGGAGAGTGTGTACAAGAATAAGTACCGCATCAACCTGGACCATCAGATTCTTACAGACCACGGTGTCTTATACCCACAGGCCCTATACAACGATCTAATCTTCGAGATAACGCTCGCACAGGCAGCTCATGTCGTAATTGGTTCTGATACAAATAAGCTTGTATACAAGTTGACAAATATACAGCTTGAGTATGAGACAATAAGAAGTAAGCAGCTGGCTGACGAGGCAACGAGCGTTTACTCTAGCGGAAAGGAGTTTGCCTACGACCATATAATGCGAGAGGAAGTGGTCCCATTCTCGAAGGGTTCAGACGCTAGGCTGAATCTCAGGGTGAACCCACAGCGCAGGCCATTAAAAGGCATCCTTCTGCTATTCATCGAACCCTACACAGCTGGAGACAGGGATTCTGAAAAATACTTCAATCCAGACATCACCAAAGTGAATGTCACCATCAACGGCTCTCCCAACAGGATTTTCAACGAAGGCATCAATGGAACCGACATGTGGAATGAGGTCAGCCGACTCTTCAAAGCTGGTGGCAGGCCCAACATGACTCTGACAAAATATCTAACTGACCACAAGTTTGGCTGATACACGGTAACGGCCAACGCCTTGTAAACACAAAGGATGGTGTGCATCTTGAGATTGAACGAAATACTTCTGGCTCTGGAAATGTTCACTGCCACATCTACACCATCAGCGACTCACAGATGAACATCATGGACAGTCAGCTGCAGTCTGTTCAGTATTAAGCCAGCTGCGTAAAGTGCAAAACCATACATATAATATACATTAATGGACCCACGAAAGCTGCCCTTCAATGCCTTAATTATTGGGCCGACTAATTCTGGCAAAACACAGTATCTCATAAACATTCTCCGTGGTCCCTTCAGGGGAAAGTTTGACAATATCGTTCTTCTATGCCCAACCTTTGTCCACAACAAGACCTACGATGGTTTCGTGGATAATGAATCCCGCATTTTCGTGATAGACTGCCAGCAGCATGAGATTGAATCCTGGTTAACTCTATCAAGTTTCTTTTTCGAAGGAACTAACACGCTCATCATTCTCGATGATTGCGCCGCTTCGAAAGCCGTGAAAGGCCGCACAGGCCAACTTGTCTCCCTCGGCTTCAGCGCGCGCCACAGTGGCATCTCCGTGTGAGTGCTAACCCAACAGGTAACCAGTATTGCGAAACCCTTTAAGGAAAACGTGGCAGCGATCGTGCTTTTTTACACCCCATCGGGTAAAACAACGAAGGCTATCTTCGATGACTATGCAGGCGAGCTCTCACACGAGGAGTACAAAGAGCTTATTGCGCGTGTTAAGGGGCGCAAGTTTTCCCACCTAGTTTTCTCTCTGCGGCATCCATATGGGATTGAAGTGAAAATATAAACAGCATATATATACTCTGAGCCATGAACACCCCCACCAAGCTTCACAAGCTAACAGCCTTCTACCAGCTTTTGATTAAATTACAGGACAAGACAGACGAAATGCAATTCAAAATTATCAAAGGCGCTGGTGAGGATGATCTGCGCCAGATGCTTCTTAGCCGCTACCCTTTAAAACTAGTAGAGATGCCAGGCACCATGGCCGAGCTCTTACAGGAGGTTGAAAGGCTTTTGCCTGACATCAAGAAAATAATTGAAATTTAAAAACACATATATACACGATGGCACACGCAAACCCTGATGAGGCCGCAATGGATGAAATCGTGCAGATGATGCTGGAGTCAGCTCCAGATAGCTCCGTGCCTTCAGAATTAATACCCTTTGTGCCAGACAACCCCTTTCCTGCTCAACGAGAGAAGCTGGCAGTTCTTGTCTCGACTGGCAAATCAAAAGAAGCCATCGGTGCCCAGCTCACACACGAGCATGTGAAACGCCTTTCGGATAAAGAGGTTGAAAAATACTACAAAAGGTATGAAGCCTACGTCGGCAACAAGACACCTGAGTCTCTGATTGACAGCTTTTTAATGCTTGTAACCAAAGGTGCTGGCATGGTTGTTCCAATTGACGATGTGAAAGAGTTGCAGAAAGAACTCAAAAATGACTACATGATCAATCATGAATTGTCATCTCTTGCGGGCGGCTTTGCACTGCGATGCGGCAAATTCTTGGCATTGGCAAATGCTGCTTTGATCACTACAAAACACATCGACTTCAAAAAGGAGCCCGAAGATCCAACACCTCCTCCTCCTTCCAGGCCTCTCACAAGGGACAGTGAAGGTTTCCCACTAGAGGGCTCTGATGAAGTTGACAATTAACCTGACAGGAACCACGAAGGAACCACGAAGGAACCACGAAGGAACCACGAAGGAACCACGAAGGAACCACGAAGGAACCAGATAAATTATTTAAAAAAAATTATATATATATACACGATGGAGGCACAAGCTGAGCAACCGTTGCCGACGATACCTGAAGAAACAACGACAACCAACACACACGTTACCTCTGATACACCAAAGACTGCTCCAGCAAAAAGCCCTGGTCGTGTTCGTTCTGGCAAAAGGCTAGCAGAGCGTAATCGTCTGGCAAGAGAGGCAAAAAAACAGGCTTCTAAAACGGCAAAGAGCCCCACACCAAGCCAGGCTACAAACACATCCACTGACAGCGACAACACAGAGAGCAACAACAACTCTGTCTTCTACATTCTAACAGCTGCCGGCGTGATTGTATCCGCTTTGGGTGTGTATTACCAACGTGAAGCCATTATGAAGACACTTGGGCGCACTGCGCCAGCAGCAGAGGTGAATGAGGTTCAAACTCCTCCACCCACACAGAGACCACTGAATCGAAGAATTCGTGAGATGCAATAAAAAATAAAAATCTTATATATACCATGTCTGACAACAAGCTCGTGAAGTCTGTTACTGATGCCGCAACAATCACTGGCCTTGTAGCTGGTATTGGGTGGATCGCTAAAAAAGTCGTTAAAGAACCATTAACATCTGACCCCAGCTCTAATGTGATGAACTACGTGAAGTTCACAGCTGTCATGGCTGGAAGCATCGCGCTAAAGAAATACCTCGAGGATCAGAAAATCCTCCCAGCCAACATGTAAAAATACAATATATACACAATGGCCTCAATCGCCATAATGGTTGGTGGAGCAATTCTCAATGCAGCCGCTTTCACTGGCGGTAATTATTTGGCAAAATATTTTTCCGGCGACAACGGCCAAGCCGCACTGGAAGAGAAGACCAGGCACGACAAGGCCTTAGAGGCTTACAATGCAGCTTATACCAAATATGAGAAGGACCGCACAAAGCTCCTCGACTGGATTGCAACCAATGATCGGATTAACGACCAGGCGAAACACAACTTCGCTAAGACCGACCAAGCTCTGGTTCTCTACAACCAAACCCATCGGGACCAACAAATAGAGCCCCCAAAAGAGCCCGAGTTCTCTGACTTCTATAAACCTGGCCAACAGCAGAAGCAAGGCGAGCTCTTGTTTATCGGAACTGGCATGCTTGCCCTTGGGTATGCAGCTTTTCGATTTCTTTAAAATTTTAAAAAATCTTATATATACCACCATGGATCGCAAAAGCTATGCATTTAAAGGTGCCCTCTACATCACCGGAGCTATAAGTCTCACTTGGCTTTGGCTTGAAGGCATCGGGATATTACTGGAAGCATATTCCCAGCTGCTGCATGAGGAAAGACAAAACCGGCTGGACTTACACATTGCTCTCAAGATGGGCAAAGAAAATATTGAAAAAGAGATGGAGTCCTATGATGAAAAGATTGAAAAAAATGTAAAGATTGCAAGTGACGAAAACGCGACTCCATTGGAAAAACACAACGCTTTCAAAGCTTTACAAGAAGAGATAGCTGTCCGTGACCATCTCTTTGAAATGCTGGAGAAAGCAAATGAGCTTTAAACTTTTCAATGCATAATATATATATGGATGCTAAATTATCAAAGATCTATTACAGTCCGAAAGGCTACTGGAAAGGTCTTGCCGCAGTCAAAAAGCTAGCTGCAGCAGCTAAGGTCTCTGATGAGGTCGCAAAAAAGTGGCTCGTCAAACAAGCTCCACGCCATATCCCTCGACCAAAGTTTGATGTCTTCACGCCCAATGCTGTGCATCAAGCGGATCTACTTTTTTTGCCCCACGACAAACTTCCTCGTGGGAGAAAGGTTTACAAATATTGTTCGACGGTTGTTGATGTGGCTAGCCGTTACAAAGCAGCAGAACCCTTGACTTCGAAAGAGTCTCTAGAGGTTTCAAAGGCCTTTCAGGAGATTTACAGACGTGGACCTTTGAAATGGCCACAACTGTTGCAGGTTGACCCTGGGCGTGAATTTATGGGTGCTGTTACGAAGGCTATGGAGGACAACAAAACGGCCATTCGTCGCGGGCGGGTTGATATCCACAGAGACCAAGCGATAGTTGAAAGATTCAACCGAACCCTGGCTGAAAGGTTGTTTGGCCCCCAGTATGCGGTTGAAATGCGCCTTCCCTCTGGCCAGAGATCTACTGAATGGGTACGAAGGCTGCCCGACGTTGTATCAGCATTAAACAATGAAGTAACCAGATTGACTGGCAAGAAACCAAAGGATGCGATCAAAGAGAAAGCAGTATCAGCCAAACCATCTACCCCCTATTCGAGACCAGTGGGGGAGAAGGAGAAGAAGCTCCCTTCTCGGGTGAGTGTGAGATATTTGTATCAGCCTGGCGAGCTTGAGGGTGGTGGTAGGCGGGCGACCGATCCGATCTGGTCAATGAAGGTCCACAACATTGAGAAGGTTGTTACCAAACCAAACGAGCCGGTTGTGTATTACCTTTACGATGGACCCAAGCGGGGCTTCGTCCGTGAGGAGCTGATGGTTGTGCCGCCAGATACTCAGTTGCCGCCGATATCTTTATGACCGTATGCCAGCGTGTGGACGCCATCCTCCTGCAACCAGCGCTTTGAGTCAAAGGGGGAAAGTGGTGTCTTGTTTAGATGCACGCCGTAGATCTGGTGATCCACGCTCCTGAGCATATCCATCCCGTGTTTAAAGGCATCCTTTTTGAAGAGGGCGTCCTTGTAATTCTGGTGTGTGATCTCCTTTTTCGTCACAACCTTGGTCGTGCCCTTTGCTTTCTTGATGTTTTTGTCACCCTCGAGAAGGATTGAGTACATCTTCGAGCGTAGGCACACCACCTCCGAGATCGGCTTGCCCGCGCACTCGTCCTTCATCTTACCGATAACCTTCTTGTTCTTCTGGCTGTGAAGAGGGTGATCTTTCGGGAAATCACTCGTGTCAAACTCGTGGATGTTGGCTTCCATGTCTTTGTACACGTCCTCTGTCTTGATTTCCAGGAGCAGGCTGTCTGTGTCAGTGTAGATTAGCTGGCAGTTCGGGCCGTATTTCCGATCTAGATAGAAGTAATAGAACTCGTACATCAGCGTCTTAGAGAGATCAAGCACGCACATGCCCGTATAGACAGGTCTGTCCATTTTGATCTTCTCTTTACGCATCTGGATGCCAGCGAGGGTTTCGCAGAAGATTGCGCTCCTTTCATAGAGAGGGTTGGCGAGCAGCTTCCGAAGCTTGTCTTCCTCATCTGATCGCACCAGGCGCACATCGACTCTGGTTCTGAGGTTTTCCATCGTCTTGCCAAAGACTGAGTTGTTCATGAGCTTGTAGAAGTTCTTCTCGAAGTCTGATGTGGCCTTCTTTCTGAGCTCTGTGTTAAGTCTGATGTATGGCTCCATCCAGTCCTTCTGTTCGAAGGTCAGTACCTTGTGCACTTTTTTGAGCTTCATTCCGAGACTGAGATATAGCTGAAGATTTCGGTAATGAAGGACATATCTTTCCTTGTCCTTCAATGTGAGGAGCAGCTTGCTTGTCTTGTCATTCCCCAGGTTCATCTCTCTTGCAATGGATACTTGATATGGCGACATCCACTCGTTTGGAACTTGAAATGCCTCTGGGGCGAGCGGGTAAGAGTTGTGTTTGTCATGGAGATATTGTGGGTACTCCAAGTCAACCTCGAGTATGCAGTCTGTTTTCCTCCTAGGGCCCATCTTAGCGATCTGCTCCGCTGTTGGTGCTGTTCGGGCCCACCTGAACTTGCCAACTGGAAGCGGCTGACTCATGGCCCAACCGTAGAGGTTATTTGCATCGAGATAAAGGAGATATGACTTCTCCTTCTCCTGGTCAAAGTCGCTGAGATATGGGTTGTTCGCCTTGGCATAGCGCTTCATCTCTGTTGAGATGTCGCCTCTCGTTCCCTTCTCGACGAAGAGTTGCATTGTATAGTCGGTCAGAAGCTCCAACTCTATGGCCGTGTGTTTCAGCAACGCATCCCAACTCAAACCAGGGCTGGTGTAATAATGCGCAGGGTCTAAACGATAATTCTTGAGGCATGTCTTCCTAAAGTTTTCAAACACATCTGCGAGGAGGATGACGTCCGTTAGGAGATAGATGTCGTGGTAATTCCCGAGATTCTCACATTCGAAGGCGTCCCACACTCGTTGTGCGTGCTTGTAGTCATCGTCTGTGATGTGCTCCTTTTTGAGCTTGCTGAAAAAGGCCTCCTTCGGCGGAAGGGAGGTTTCCTTGAAACGTTCGAAGGAATCCATGTACTCGTAGGGATAAACACCCTTTCGGAGTAAAAGGTCTCTTTTTGCTGGATCCGTTTCGTATTGTTTTAAGATCTCGAAAGCTTCTGGTTTGATTGATGTGACAAGGCTATCAAGGCTTTGTTGCATAAACTGGCAGCTGTCTATGAATCTAAGCTGCCCCATAGAGAAAGAGATATATTTCTCCATTGTAGTGGGGATGCATTTCAGTTCAGAACCGACCTCTGCGATTTTCTGCATCAGATGGTGAGCATCATAGCCTTTCAAGTTGTGGAAGACAACCGGGATTGTTATCTTCTTTGGGTAGATTCTGAAGTAACTTCTGTTGCATGTGTTATGGGCCGCCCCGCGATACCTGCCAGTGATGTGGCAGTGGTCTATTACTGCATCTCTGTAACATTCTCGCAGAAGAGGCCTGGCACAATATCTACAGTCGTCCTCTGGGAACTCTATCTCTGGCTTTTCCTGCCTCTTTGCCCACTTACCGATTTTATATCTTCCATGGTCATCTCGTGTTGTGAGTTTTAGACACTCTCCGTAACAACTACTCTTACTGCCAGGAGCCCTCGTGTGCCTGTGTACCTTGCCGCAGTACTCTCCTGTTTCTGGGTGGAAGAACTCATGCTCGTCCCTTGCATTGCGCACAATCAGAGTCTTACCGCAGATATGGCAATCCGTGGCTTTGTTGAAGTCATACCAATCAACACCTGTCATTTGCAATGGTTCTTCGTGCTCGAGAGCCTCACGTATCTCTACTTCAGCCCTCTGAAGAGAGGCAAGAAACTCACGAACAGGGTTCTCTCCTCGGTAAATGTAGGGATGGCCAACCGCGCCATCTGATCTGACAGTAATGAAGGAAAACCCGCAGGGCTTGTGGACCTCAGTCTTTGTGGTGCTGCTTTGTTCCTTGGGTGGGATTCGCGCGTCTAGCTTTTCGATGAGGCTCTCGCAGTCAGCATATATCACATACGGAACCTTCATCTGTTCTTGGTAATTCTTAAAGCGAAGGATGTTTTCACCTTCCTTAGGCATCTCGACTCTTGTTGGGCGGTTTGAGGCTCCTTTGCAATAGACTTGATGGTCTTCGAGAATTCTTTCTGATGAGAAGCCTTGCAAACATCTCACGCAGAAGTGTGTATGATTGGTTCTAGAGTGTTGAAAGCGAAGAAGCCTGCTTAGACTCTTTACAAGGCAGTAATGGCTGATGGTTTCTAAGGTGTGAGGGTCTATCTTTGTAATGAGCATGACATTGATTCGTGGAATCTCATCGCCTTCCATCTCACTGACGTGATAGGTAACAACTTTGTTGTTCTGCCAGCCTAAAGCATTGATTGCGATGTTATTGAGCTTCTCAACCTTCGGTATTTCATGCAGCGGTGTTGGGAAGGAAACGCCTGTAAAGTCAAACCCATCGTCTATTGGGTATTTACTTGTCCTTTCCGGGTGCTCAGCGACTGGGAAGCACGCAGCCCTCATTACCCACCTAAGACAAGCATGGTCTCTGTTTTTGATATTTATTAAAGCTTGTTTTGCTTTTAGAGCTTGAGGAAGAGGGAAATAAGATCCACCTCTTATTGGCTCATATCGGGCAAAGTCAAGGAATACTTTGTCTATCCCTGCAACTGTCCAACCCGACCCGTTTACAACGATTTCAGTGACTTCTTCTCTTTTTCTGTTTATATTAATGTCGAGTCTTCTCTTAACAGCGTCCTCGTCAAAGATGTTGATGATTGCCGGCGCCTCCTGTCTTAGATAGAACTTCGCACGCTCAACGCCTCTGTTCCCTTCTTTTATAAGTTTAATAATGATGCCGTAATTAAACTTTAAAGGGCCGAGTTGGTTTGACTCTGATCTGATCACTCTGAGAATTTCAGGTTCGATCATGTTATGAAAGATAAGAAGATCCCTCACATGAAAATCTTCTGGAACATGTATTTTATAACTGTGAAGCCAGTTACGAAACCCGCGGTTCTGAAGTTCGAATGTAAGATTCACCATCGTGGTATATACAAGGGGTATACATTTCTTCAATTGGTAACACGGGGACAGACCTAACGTGCTCCATAGAGCTTCGTTTGGATGAATGGGGGCCTCCTTGGCGTTTTGTTTTGCTTGCTTTAATCGGTTGTTGCCCTTATGAGTTTTGCGCTCTGTGTGAAGAAGGATGGATCGGGCAGAGTAGATATATGTTAATTGCTTCGGGGACAGCCATTTTAAGGCTCCCCAGACCCCCTATGGAGCCTTAATTTAATGGTTGACAACCCCTATCCCAGGGCCGACAAAAAAGGAGGACCTGGGATAGGGGTTGTCAACCATTAAATTAAGCCTCCATAGGGGGTCTGGGGAGCCTTAAAATGGCTGTCCCCAAACAATTAACATATATCTACTACTTGTCAGGTAAATATTAACATGCACCTGATGTGGCGTGAGGCTAATTTCGACCATTTACTGTGCATGTTACACTGAAACTGGATCTACTGTGTTTTAGGGTCTGTAAATAATACGTAATAGCAGATGTTAGGATGGCTTTGCGCGAATTGAATTATATTTTAACACTCTAAACAAAACATCAAAGCCGTATATATTACACTTACACCGAGTGAAAAAGAGGACTTGAAGATGTTAAACTACTCATTTGTTGCGAAGAACCAGAAATGACAGTGTAAGTTACACGTTGTTTAATAATAAGGGATAACAGCTGTAAAAGGTGGTTTATCACAATAAACTCACTGAACAAAACACCAAAACATAAGAGCGATAAAAAAGGAACTGAAGATGGTAAACTACTCATTCTATGTAAAGAACGAATCACAACTTGATGGTATTGAACACAACAGTGATTATCCTTACACTTTTGTCATCGTCCTCAATGCTCCATTGATGCCCTTATCAATTATTGGCAACGCTTTGGTGTTGGCTGCCATATTGAGAACTCCTTCGCTTTGTTCACCGTCCACCGTTTTCTTGTGCAGTCTCGCTGTCTCAGACGTTCTTGTTGGCACTATTGTTCAACCGGTCTACATTGCCAGCGTAATTATCAGTGACAATTCACTTTCTCAAGCAAGGAAATTTTTGTTTACTTCACTTTGTGGTGTTTCTCTTTATACAATGATAGCCATAAGCGTAGATCGGTTTTTGGTTCTTCGTTATCACATGCGATATCCGAATTTAATGACCACAAAACGTGCAATTTATACCTCAGCAGGTCTATGGTTTGTTTCTATCCTGTTATCGTGCCTTAGATTTTGGAACAGCACAACTCGACGTATACCTGTCGCTGTTAGTATTGCCATTTGTTTTGTTATTTCTTCATTTTGTTACATCAGAATCTACCAAGTTGTTCGTTATCATCAGTTACAGATTCAAGCTCAACAACAGGCTGTGAATAGTTTGAACGCTGAACATAATCTGAACATGGTGCAATCAAAGAAAACTGCTCTTAACACTTTTATATATTACATTTGTATGATCATTTCTTATTCTCCATCGTTTATTCTTATAATTTCTTATAATCACTGGAATAATATTTACTGTATCTTATTAAACACTTTAGTGTTTATGAACTCGTGTATAAATCCATTTTTGTACTGTTCGCGTAATCATGAAATCCGAACGGATGTTTTTTTTTATTTTTTATTTTTTATTTTTTTTTATTTATTTTTTTTTCTGACCTTATTGACAAACAAAAAAAATAATACAATGTGACATTTAAATTACACAACAAAACAGACAATAGGGTGAACAGATAAACATATAGATAATACACACACTCTACGACTATATCATTTATTACCAACTATATTAACTCAAATAAAAGGGGTAAGTATCCATTTCTTTTTAACAAAATCCTTCTTACTTATACATTTTTCCGTTTCATATTTACTTATAATTTTGTGTCGGAATCCTTCAATCTTCGGAAGAATTTGATTTCTTCTACAATCCCATAGAAACAGTTTCCCAATTATTATAAAGTAGTTTAGCAATCTAAGCAAAGGGCTTGTAGTAACATTTATTATTCCAAGCAAAACATTTTGTAGAGTAAGGTGAACTTGCTGATTTGAGAGAAGGCACCAATAAGATTCGAACTCATTCCAAAACTTCTTGGAATGAGAGCATAAGTAGAGTAAGTGATATAGCGATTCCGATTGGGTTTGACAGAAAGTACATAAATCATTCGTTCTGAAACCTATTTTGTATAACTTGGTGTTGGTGTAAAGAATTGAATTAAGTACTTTATACTGGAAGGCTTTAACATAAGATTCAATTGCAACACAATGGGGTAATTTGAAAACTAGTCTTAATTGTTCAGTTGAGATAAGAAAATCATTTTGTAGCTTATTAACAATGTTAGGAAGTTGTGCTTTGTTCCTAACCAGTAACTTATAGTAATCTTTCGACTTCTTTATCATCGCATCAAATATACCATCGTCGATCAAGAAAGATGGAGAAGTTATAGGTGGGGACAGATGTTTAAATTTTAACGATGACGGTATGGATTGCCGAAGGCCTGCCCATTGAAGAATGTTGGACTTCTTTATTTTGTTAGAAACAGTATTATAAGAATCGGTAATGTTCAAATTGAATAAAAGATCATGAATATAAATAATTCCAGACTCAAAGTAATTTTTGTAGTAGACAGGTTTTTTATCTATTCTTATTTCTTCATTATTCCAAATGATATTTTTCCAGTCATCTTTTGAAGCAAAGGTTTCTCGGAATTCTGACCACCACACCAGGAGTTCACGGTAAAATTGACTTTGAATTGTACATGTGTAGTCAGGAATCTTATAATTGCAGCTAAAAAAAAAGAGACCTCCGAAGGATTTCAGTTGATATTGCAGGTACCTCTTCCAAGTTCCATCAATGCCGTTAAATATTCGTCTCAACCAAGCCAATCTTAATGATTTGACGAAACAATCTAGATCAATCATTTTCAACCCCCCTTCCTCGTATTCATTGATTACTGAAATTCTTGTCACCTTGTCAGTGCCTTTCCATAGGAATTTAAATAATAATTTATTTAATTCTGAAACTAACTCCTTAGGTGTGGGCAGTAGTGAACAAACATAAACAAACTTTGGAATGAGAAAGGATTTAATTATAGTCACCTTGCCATAAATCGACAGGCCTCTGGAGGACCAGATATTAATTAACTTTTTTATAGAATCCAATCGTTCAATAAAATTCTTTTCTTTAAGCAATTTTTGGTCATAAGTGAAGTACACTCCCAGCGCTTTAATTGGTTCTTCGGGCCACTTGATACCAAAAGGTTTTTCTTTACAATGTCTTGAAGATCCTATCCATTTACCTTCAGTTTTTGAACAGTTAATTTTAAGGCCAGAAAAGCTTTCAAATAAAGTTAATAACTCAAAAAGGTTTTTAGCTGACTCTGTATCAGCTAAAATTGCCGTTGTATCATCCGCATATTGCAAAAGTTTTGTTTCCTCATTTCCAATTGTTATTCCTTTAATCGCCTCGTTTTGCCTAATGGCAATTGCCAATGTTTCCACAACAACAACAAAAAGATAAGGAGACAGTGGGTCTCCCTGTCTAACACCACGCTCAAGAGTAAAGTAGTTGGAAGACACACCATTGTTCATGACACAACTCTGTATGTTGTTATAGAAGGTTTCTACCCAGCGAAGGATATCTGAACCAAAATTGAAAGCCTTAAGACAATCAAGAAGGAAATTCCATTCCACGCTATCAAAGGCTTTTTGGAAATCAATAAATAACATTAGACCAGGGATGTCTTCATTAACAGTGTAATCCATTATGTCGTAAACAGATCGAATTGTTTCTCCTATAAAGCGATCATTGATAAAACCTGTTTGATTGTAATGAATAATGTCAGGTAATACATTTTTAACCCTTGTGGCAATCACTTTGGACATTATTTTCATGTCTACATTAACAAGCGATATAGGACGCCAATTTTCCAGAAGAGTCCTATCTTTACCTTTCTTTTCAATAAGGGTGATAACTGCCTGTTTTTGTGAACAGGATATTTCACCCTTTTCAAAACAATCATTTGCACATTTAATAAAACTTTCACTAATTAATGGCCAGAATTTTTTGTAGAATTCGATGGGGATGCCATCATTTCCTGGGGTTTTGTTGTTATGAAAGCTATCCAGAAGACGATAACATTCTTCCGAAGAAATTTTACCTTCACAGGATATTTTCTGTTCTTCAGTAAGTTTAGGGATGATTAACTCAAATAGAAACGTCTCTTTTTCCTTTTCAGAATTTACAGTATTGTAGCTAGTTTGGTACAATTCTCTGTAGAAACGTTCTTGTTCTTTTAGTATGTCGATAGGATCTGTTTTGATTACGCCATTTATAAGTAGTTTTCGTATGTGTTTTTTAACATGATTTCTTTTTTCCAAGTTTAAAAAGTATTTTGTACTTTTTTCTCCATGTTCATGCCATCTAGCACGTGCGCGTATAATAATTCCTTTTGTCTTCTCTTCATAAAAGTTTTCTAAATTCTCTCGAGCCACATTAAAAAGGGTAGCGTTGTCATCACTCGGATTATTTTCAAGTAAGTCCTTTGCCTTATTTAATTCGTTTTGGAGATTTATTTCCTCTTTATTCCTTTCCTTCGCTTTTCGCTTTGAATGATGAATAGCGTGGGCCCTTATGTTGTATTTAATCCAATCCCAAACAAAGCGATTGTCAGAAAGTTCTCTCTGTCCTTCTATTGTCCATATAGGGATCATTTCAGTTACACTATTTACGTATTCTTCATCTTCCAATAAAGAACAGTTCATTTTCCATATCCCAGGGCCTTTGTGCTCTTTTCCTAGGTTTTCGAATTCTATGGAAATTGCATCATGGTCTGTCCTAACGGCAGGAACTATTTCGGTTGATGAAACGAAATCGCTTAGGTTGTTTGAAATCAACCAATAGTCTAGACGACAAAAAATTCTGGGCGATCTTTGACTCCATGTAAAGCTCTTTGTATCCGGATTTTTTATTCTCCAAATATCGACTAGATCAAGTTTGCTTTGGAAGCAGTCAATACTAGATGTGACTGTTTTCCTTTTAGTAAGTATGCCTCCTTTCTTATCAAGTAGTGGATTAAGGGGGCAATTTAAATCTCCTCCCAAAATTATGTTATCTTCAGAGTCTAGATTTTCGTTATGCAGAGTGGCTAGTAAATTATTAAAGAAATCAACAAGAGCGTTGTCTTTGTTTGGCGCATAAACATTTATCAACACATAGGTTTTATCTTCAATATTAGCTTTAAGAATAATAAAGCGTCCCAGCGGATCTATAATCTTTTGTTGGATATTACAATCAGCACCATTTTTAATCAGGATTGCAACTCCACGTGAATTGGAGCTACCGTGAGAGGTTATAATATCAGCGCCCCATTCATTTTTCCATTGAGCTTCTGATGTTATTGTGGAGTGAGTTTCTTGTAGGAAAACAAAATCAGCCTTGCGTTTTCGGCACCAAGTAAAAAGCGTTCTTCTTTTTTGGAAATTACTCAAGCCCTTTGTATTCAGCGATAGCAATTTGAAAGAAAATCATTAAATAAAAGTGGGATTATAGAAGATAATAAACGGAAAACAAATCCAAACGGATACAAAACTGACCGCAAATTTAAACAACGTAATATGGATACGAAATGTGAATAATTTAAATATAGTTGATAATTAGAAAATACAGAAACTAGAATAAAAGTATCACACATAACAGAAGGCATAATGCTGCCCAAAATTTCACACAAATTACAGTTCAAAAGCTTTTGTTTGAATAAGCCGAGTAACTGAACTGAACCGCAACGAATTCTCACGTGTCCATTCCCTACATTTCCTATGAATGAAAATGTTCCTTTAAAACACACAGTCAAATACATATAAACTACGCCGTGTTGTGTGCGCTTGATTTTAGCAATTTAGTTTACTGTACTCAAAACGTTTTCAGAAAGGTAATGTTTATCCGTACCGATTAACTGCAAATGAGTCACATTATTGATAACATTGGTTATGCTTCCGACTATTCAATTTAATGTGGCACTTTATATTCCTCCGGCAAGTTAGCAATGGAATATCTTTCATTTCCTATAATAAGCGTGCGTCCAATGACTTTAACATCACTCTTTCCACTTGCTTTAGCCTTGATCATTGCTCTTACTAACACTCCACGTTCCTCTTGTATTTCCTGGGGGTAATCTAATGTGATGTAAGCGTCGCTGTATCGATCGGAATGTTTCAATGACGCTCTTCTAGCAAAAACTTGATCTTTATCTTCTCTGCATAAAAATCTTACGATAATCGGTCTGATCTTACCTGCAACAGGTTTTCCGATTCTGTGGATTGCATGGAATCTTATATCTTGTGTGTCGAGCTCCATGACTTCAGAGATGATTTCTTTTATTAGATCATAGCAGTTTTCGTCAGAGCTTTCTGGAATATTACGAAACATTAGGTTTTCACGCCTCGTGTAACTCTCGAGCTGAATAGTTCTTTCTTTCTGCTTGCACAATTCTTTATTTAACTTGTTGATTTCGGTCGCTTGCGATGCCAGTTGTAGTTGGGAGGTCTTCTTGGCTTCTTCAAGCTCTTGAATTCTCTTCCAAGCGTTTTCAACTGACGCCTCTAAATTTCCGATAGTCGTTTTGAAATCATCAATTCGCTTCTCCAAATCAGTTTTAAAGTCCATCATTTCATCACGTAGTTGCTTAAAGTTAGTTTCCATTGTATCCTTCAGCGTATCCAAGGATTCTTTAATGTTGAGAAGAAGGTTGTCGCCCGGGTCGTCGCCATGTTCGTCTTCTGTCACACGGGCAGCTTTTGGTTCTTGTCCTTTCGGGCTTTCTCCTGAGCTAGAGTTTGCACTTCTTCTTCTTCTTCTTCCCATAATAAAACGGGTACGGGTATTTTGTGTGTTTTTTTTTTTGGTCCGACGAGCGAAGGGAAATGATAGGACGTTTTACAAATAGCACGTAAGCTGTTATGTAAACAAACCGAAGGAAATTAACCTGGTCTTATACTCTCTGAAAGCGCTTGATATCAGTGAATATAGACCATCCATGCTTTATCAATCGTATTTAAAACCAGGCATATAAATATATTGACCAGTTGTTGTGTTTATTATTTGGAATAAACCAGCCATACGTTATCCAAAGTTAATGAGATCCAGTCGCGTTTTATTAAACAAATATAACTTTATGTTGTATATCTTGAGTGTAATATATATCAAGCACGAGGAAGAGTGTTCATCAACATTTCCAAACACCGAGAAGTGCCGCAATATTAATTGTTCACAAGTGTTTATGTTTTTATTGACTAAAATTGATGAGCAAAGGTTGCTTTTTGTTGTAAGAATTTTACAACTGCTTTTGCCTTTCTTTAATTAACCACGATGCTTTCAACGCGATAGGCACATTAAATTTTCGGCAGAATAAAGGTATTCATTTATTCATTCATTCATTCATTCTTTCTATAGAGGGCTGATCAACTTAGCATTGCTAATAAGTTAAATATTTATTTTAAAATCCATTACCGCTTGTTAAAAAGAAAAACTGTGTGTTTCTTTCCATTGATTAGATGAAGACGCTAAATTAACAGAAAACTTCTTATTTGTCAAATAAATGCTGTGCTAGCTGTTTACCTCACTGAACCAATGAACGTCTTTTATAGAATGGAGAACGGTCACTTATCATGAAGTGTATTGCGACCATTCACTGTCAAACTGTGAAATAGATAATAAACTACTCATTATTTTGTGCATTGATGTGGCCGAGGGTAATTTCGACCAATTACTGCTCAGACACTAAAACAGAATCCACCTTTTTACACAATAAGTAATAAACATAATCCACTTTTTACATAACAAGTAATAGCAGCTGGTAAGGATAGCTTTGCACGTATTAAATTTTATGTTAACTTGTTTAGACTCCATTTAAACAAAACATCAAAGCAGAATATTACACACAGAGTGAAAAAGAGGACTTCAGTGAAGATGTTAAACTTCTCATTTGTTGCGAATAACGAATCAAAGCCTGGTGCTATGAGAAATAACGACAACAGTTCTTATGCTGAAACAATTGTTATCATAAACTGTGTCCTCAATGCTCCATTGATGCTCGTATCCATCATTGGTAACGCTTTGGTGTTGGCCGCCATATTGAAAACTCCTTCCCTTCGTTCACCGTCTACCATTTTCTTGTGCAGTCTCGCTGTCTCAGACTTTCTTGTTGGGCTTGTTGTTCAACCGGTCTACATTGCAAATGCACTTAACAACTCAGTCGGCAGTTTTCTGTACCGAGCAAGAGATTTGTTGACAAGCTTTTTCTGTGGTGTTTCTTTTTTTACAATGACAGCCATAAGCGTGGATCGGTTTTTGGCTCTTCGTTATCACATGCGATATCCGAATCTGATGACCGCAAAACATGCAAAATACACGTCTGCAAGTATTTGGTTTGTTTGCATCCTTTTTTCATGCCTTAGCATTTGGAAAAGAAATATTTTATTATGTGTTACAGCTGTTAGTATTGCCATTTTTTTTTTTGTTTCTTCATTTTCTTACGTCAGAATTTACCAAGTTGTTCGTCATCATCAGTTACAAATTCAAGCTCAACAACAGGCTGCGAATAGTTTAAACGCAGAACATAATCTGAACATGGCACAATCGAAGAAAAGAGCCTTAAACACTTTTATATATTACATCTGTATGATCATTTCTTATTCTCCATTGTTGATGTCCATCTGTATTGATTTGGCTTCTAATAAGCCCTGGGATAATCGATTAAACTTTGCAGACACCGTAATGTTCATGAACTCGTCCATAAATCCGTTTTTGTACTGCTGGCGTAATCATGATATCCGAACAGCAGTTTTAAAGATAGTACGTAAGATGTTATGTAAACAAACGGGGGAACACTAACATGGTGTTACTCTTTGCTCTTGCAGATCGACATGAACCATCTATGTTTTGAATCCAATGAAAATAGAGCATCTAATATATAATCGGAGCATTTATTGTATTTATCATATTGATTGGGATAAGTCAGCATATATTATTCATACTTATTTACCAAAACGTTATTTTGCACTTCTTGATAATACAAAAGGTCCAGCTAGTCCTTCTACTACCCAAAAGATAGATATGAGCAAACTAAAAATAATTAAACCACTGAATAACGACAAATATTTCATTGAAATATTATTGTATTATTATTTGTGAGCTCTGTAAGAAAAGTCTTTATACCGGTTAAATATACAAATGTAGATTAACAATGATTCATGGGTCCCAGTGGGTTTTTCTCATCTGAATAAGATTACCAACAAAAGTAACCAATAGAAAATGTTTAGATCAGAATAGTTTTTTATTCTTCGATTTCTTTTTCTCTTTCGCCTGACGGAAAAAAATTGCTGATAAGAATAGCAAGTAATTGTGAAGCTGAAATTAAAAACATTTTAAGAAAAGAAGCAATTATTTTTTCTGCTAATTGAATAGAAGAAGACGCCAAATTGAAAGGAAACAATTATCATTTGTGCAATAAATGCTGCGTTGTTTAACTCACCGAACCAATGAACCTCACTTATAGGATGGAGCATGCGCTCTTATGATTATTTTGTTCCAGATGTTCAGATAGTGGGCAGCTAAAGAAAGCGGCGCGTGAGCAAAAAAATCATGCCAGCGCAGACGTATGTTTGCATAAGAGCGGTACGAGGGACTCTCTCGTCCTCTCCCCAATTCCCGGGACTTTCCCTTGAATCGAATGTCACTTGCTATATTTGAACTTTTACAAATGACTAGGGCCGTAATCCAAACGGCCCGCTTGTAAAGCCGTAACTGGCTACTTGTTTCTTCATTTTCCTTTATCGAAATTTAAAGTATTGTTGTTTCAAATCCACGCACAACAACAGGCTATGAAAGCACTGAACGCTTAACAAAATCTTAACATAAAGAAAACTGCCCTTAACACTTTTATATATTACATTTGCATGATTCTCTGTTATTTTCCTTTGCTTGTGTATTCATTAATGTCCCCCTTCATGGTTATAGACCACTTTCATAATGGCGGCCGATTTATTTATTCTTTTATATGTATGTTAATCAGCCTCACTGGCCTCGGTAACATGTGCAAAATTCAAAAGAATTTTTACTCTAACATGAGGCCAGTGAGGCTAATTAACATACATATAAAAGAATAAATAAATCGGCCGCCATTATGAAAGTGGTCTATAGCTTCTACTGAGCACTGGAAGATACCCTGGTTCTTTGCAGATACTGTGGAGTTCTTGAGTCGAACCTCCCTAATACGGACACCAAAGGGACAAACCCACGTGTCCGCATTTTGGTATCTTTGGGACCAAGTAAACTGTCCGTACTAGAGAGGTGTCCATATTTTGGAAGTGTCCATAAGGAGAGGTTCAACTGTAGTCTTTTAATTCATTTCCATCTTATCTTTTTTTTGTCCGATCAACAGTTAATTGTGAAGTTCAAGAAAAGCCGACTGAAATTGATTTCCAAAGGTTGCTTTTTATTGAAATTTTAAGACTTCTTTTACGTTTCCTGTAATTGAACACGATGCTTTCGACAAGAAAGGCAAATTAAATTCTCGACACGTTTCGCTAGATTCTAATCAATTTAGCATTGCTGATAAGTTAAATATTTATTTTAAAAAACCCATTACCGTTTCTAAAAATAGAAAAACAACAGTTTTTCTTTCCACTGATTAGATAAAGACGCTTAATTAACAGGAAACTTCGTATTTGTCTAACAAATGCTCTGCTGTTTAACTCTCTGAACCAATGAACGTATTTTTATAGAATGGCGCATAGGCACTTATCATGAAGAATAGGACTACCATTAATTATTTTACTGACAAATCGCGAAGTATTAACATACAGTGACTAGAACCTGTAAGGACGATTTTCTTACCATTGGTATAACTTCCTAAACAAAACATTGCAAGTTGCACGTTGTTAAATTATAAAGTATAACAGCTGTTAAGGTGTCTTTTTACAGTAAACTCACTGAACAAAACGTCAAACCCGAGATAAGAAAAAGATGGGACTGATTGAAGATGTTAAACTTCTCATTCAGTTTTGTGTATTGATGTGGCATAAGGCTAATTTCCACCACTTACCGCTACACTGAAACAGAATCCACTGTTTAAGGTCTATAAATAATGAGTTATACAGTTGTAAGAATGGCTTTGCACGTATTGCGTTTCTTGTTACATCCCTAAACTGGAAAATATCAGGCATAAAATTATGGGTCATATATGCTACACTTACGCCGAGTGAAAAAGAGGACTTGAAGATGTTAAACTACTCATTTGTTGGGAAAAATAGATCACAACCTGGTGATATGGGAAATAAGCACAACAGGTATTATCCTGAAACTATTGTCATCATAAACTGTGTCTTCAATGCTCCATTGATGCTAATATCCACAACTGGTAACGCTTTGGTGTTGGCCGCCATATTGGGAACTCCTTCGCTTCGTTCACCGTCCATCATTTTCTTGTGCAGTCTCGCTGTCTCAGACTTTCTTGTTGGACTTGTTGTTCAACCGGTCTACATTGCAAATGAATTTATCAGTGACAATTATCTATTACAAGCACGGAACGTTTTGTATGTTATATTCTGTGGTATTTCCCTTTTTACAATGACAGCCATAAGCGTGGATCGGTTTTTGCCTCTTCGTTATCACATGCGATATCCGAATTTGATGACCATTAAACGTGCAATATATACTTCAGCAAGTCTCTGGTTTGTGTGTATTCTTTTAAGGTGCCTTAGCATTTGGAATGCAAATATTTTATCAGTTATTTCAACTGTTATTATTGTCATTTGTTTTGTTATTTCTTCATTTTCTTACAACAGAATTTATCGAACTGTTCGTCATCATCAGTTACAAATTCAAGCTCAACAACAGGCTGTGAGTAGTTTGAACGCTGAACATAATCTCAACATGGTACGATCCACGAAAAGTGCTCTGAACACTTTTATATATTACATTTGTATGATCCTTTGTTATTCTCCATCGTTTATTTTTCATGCATCTAATAAGAACTGGAATATTGAAGGCGTTTTTATCTTTTCACACACTGTGCTGTTCATGAACTCGTCCATAAATCCATTTTTGTACTGCTGGCGAACTTATGAAATCCGAACGGCAGCTTTAAAGCTTATCCGTAAGATGTTATGTAAACTAGCAGAAGAACATTGACGTAGAATTATAACAAATCACAGATCGTCCATATTTTGCCTAAAATCATGTCATATAAAAACAGGACATTTATATACACGGACCGTTTTTTGTATTGATCATATTAGGACAAGCCAGCCATGTATTATACGAACGTAATGATAAAGAAATAAAACTTTAGTTTGTTTGTCTTGATGCTTCGATAAAAACAACAGCACGTTCTTCTGCACCCCCACCCCCTAGTTTCTTCAGTTTCTGTCATTCGACAAGTCGTGTTTTCCCGGGATGGGGACTGAGATACTCACTACTTTCTAGGGGGTATGGGCGGCACATGTCTACTAAAAAATATCAAGAGCCCCTACCTTTTCGTACCTCCCTCCCTTCCTCCCTCCCTCCCTCCCTCCCGTCCTCCCGTCTTCCCTTCCTTCCTTCCTTCCTTCCTTCCTTCCTTCCTTCCTTCCTTCCTTCCTTCCTTCCTTCCTTCCTTCCTTCCTTCCTTCCTTCCTTCCTTCCTTCCTTCCTTCCTTCCTTTCTTTCTTTCTTTCTTTCTTTCTTTCTTTCTTTCTTTCTTTCTTTCTTTCTTTCTTTCTTTCTTTCTTTCTTTCTTTCTTTCTTTCTTTCTTTCTTTCTTTCTTTCTTTCTTTCTTTCTTTCTTTAGGCTAAAGAAAGTAACTAAAGTCAACATCACGTGAATTTCACTTCTCTAAATTTAATGCAAAATAGAACAAAGAGGACCCGGGGCGGAGGTGAAATTAAGACAATGAACAGCAGAAACCACAACTACAAACCAATGAGAGTTGCCGGATCTGTGACAAAGATCTGGATCAGTAGAAAAACTTGAATAAATGTAAAATAACACGGCAAACTGATCCTTACGGCGGAGAAAAGATTGAAGCAAGAAAAATAAAGTAAAATAAAAGATATATATTTTGTGCCCGATATTTCGGTTTGAAACACAAACCTTCGACGGGGGCTAAAATAAAAATGAGTATATACGTTAATATCGTTACAATTTAAAAAGTTTAAAATATGGAACCAAGAAACATGATAGGTTACTACATTGACAGGTAAATAAAGAAGCGTCGCATGATAAATAGACGGTATTAAGCAACAAGGGGCTGAAAAAGCATAAACTGAGGCATTCAATTGAACAATCACTGATAACTGAGTCCAAAATTGCATGTGCAATGTAGGCTGATTCCATAACAAACTAGAAGATCTAAGACAACCTCGTTTCTAGGGGTCACCTTCTTCCTTTATGAGGAAAAAAGGGGAAACTGGGGACGAAGGTGGGTTTGGGACAGCCGAGAGTGGATACGAAAATGGTGAATGTTGAACAGAGTGACGGGGTTTTTAATGAAACTATAACTGAATACAAATCCGAAAATGCGTTTCTATTGATGGATATTAGTAATCTGAAAAAAATCCCAGACTACATTCCTCCCTTGGGTATTTCTTGGATATTTGAACTAATTTCTCGATACCAACCAACTGGATCTTTAAAGTCTTCTAACTGTAATTACTTGTGTGTGTGTCGGTTACCAAATGTTTTGCTAAATCATATGGGGATAGATCTTTTTCTGTTGCCTCAACCATGTTATGGAACTCGCTTCCTTTACATCTTCGCAACTGTAAATCTGCTAACACGTTTAAGTCACAACTTAAAACCTATCTTTTTAGATTTGTTGTATCATAGCAGTATTATACAGTACTATAGTAGCGTTACGGTCTATAGTCTATAGTTTTCTAGTTTTCTAGCTTCTTGTAGGATTTCTAGGTTAGGGTTAGGGTGAGGGGTTAGAGCATTGAGACTTTGTAAAATGCTCTAAATTTATATTATTATTATTATTATTATTATTATTTCTCCGGGATGTTAATCAGATGTTTTTTTTACTCGTGACAAGATCAGTAACTTGATGTCCATATCTGCCGAACTGAACAAGACGCAATTATCTGTCGACAGTCTATCATGCCATTTTAAATATGCGTTCAACTTTAAAGAGAACGCAACTTTATCGTATTCTGTCACAAACTTGTAAGAAAAATCGACTTTTCGCTACAAATGTGGCTTACTCAAAGCACGTTTTTGCAGGGGCTCTCTCGACTGGGGGACTGGTAAGTTTAAATCAAAGGCTCCTTGCGAGCCAAGTCGTGAATATGAAACAATCATCGGACCTTTTCCTACCCCACACAAGGTGGGTCCTCTTAGATTGTACATGTTATGACTATTTCCCTTATGTTGCAGACCCACGTACCAATATGTTTTACCAAAGAAGGACCTCTAAAACCTTAATGTGTAGCTGAGGGAGTCCTGGGTTATTCTCCAGAGCGTATAGCAAACATGCGGCAGGTAAAATCCACTGTGATTTTCATCAACAATGCTTTAAAGATGAATTGCAGTCCGTACCATGCAATCTCAGCTTGGCAATGTCTGTCAGTCTCATACGAAGGGATGTTTACTAGCGAAAATGAAAATTACGGGACAAACTTACCTTTTCCTTCATTATTAATGTCAGATAATGTAGAATCAAACATGACGTCACTTAATGTGATGTTTTGTTGCGTTTATTAAAGGTTCGTATGTGGAACTTTTTAGCGACAAGCAAAACAAAGCAAGGTAGACAATTACTGCCTTTCGTGCTTTTTTGTGACCATAGTGCCATATTTAGTGGCTTTAGTTTACCAAAGCACATTTGCTTTTTGCATTAAATATGGCAAGTCAATAAAGATAAGTAGAGGTTTTACCGGAAAATCGATCGATTGTTGACAACGATAGTCTTTTTCAGAACTACAATAACCTTGACATACTATAACTGGCATTATATAGATTGAAAATGAAAATAGAATGGCATTTTGTATCCTAAATTGACTTCGATGGATTCCCAGATGTTTTCTCTTAATTTATCTCTTTTTACGTCTGTCATCTAATTGACAAAAATGCCAGCCATCTACTTATGAAGCTGCCACATATAAAAAAAAACATGTCAAAAAAGTAGAATTCGTTTTGCAATGTATTATGTATTATTGACCATAGTCCACGTCTAAATTAAAAAGTGCTTGCGTTTTATTTGCACTTTTGCTCTGTCTTAGTTTGTACTTCCTTAAAATATTTGTTCACGATGGGACATCATTAAGTTTAGGCACGTTTCGTCTATTTTATTATAGATCCCAATAGTTAAGCAATGCTAATACATAGGCCGTTTAAAAAAACATTTGCGTTTCTTTATGTAGCTCACAAAGTGTAAGCTAAGCAATTTCAAAATAGAGTCAAACTTTATTTAAGTTCAGTTAGGTTTCTAGTGGCAGTCGCCAGCAATCGTTTATGTTTTCCTGTATTTTACAAAGCATGTTTTGACCGGTACAACGGTCTTCTTCAGTTGTAGCGAGAACAATTTGTAAGTTAATTTAATATGTAGCTCTATAAAGCAATGGCAATTTCAAATTACAAGAACATTAATTGCGAGAGAAAAAAGAAATATGACAAAAGTATTTATGTTTTATTTTTATCTATCTCAGTTCTTTTTCGACCTTGAGCTTCTTTCGATTTCCTAATTTGCCTCAGTCGCGTCTTCCTTTCAGTTCAGCTTCTTTCGATTTCCTGATTTTTCTTTGTCGCGTCTTCCTCGTTGGATAGTGAAGGTTGCCTTTTTCGGTTTCAACTAGAATTATCTGCGGTTTGTCAGTTTTGATTGATTATGATTATTTTTTATTGCGGTTTCTACAAATTCCAGCTCGAACCTCGCTTTTGAACTGTTTTCTGATTCAATAACTGTTATGGAGTTTAAATTGTTTGATCAGTTCCGTCAAATAAAATCTTCACCATATTGAGCTTTCATGATTAAACAAAGCCCTTTTAATAAATGTATAATTAATTATTTTTGTATTAAATGACAGTAATTATTCAAATTTCCTGCTATAATAAAGCATGATTGTCAATTTCGACCAGTTTCTTCCAAACTAAGATCCAGTCATTGTTAGGGTATCTAAAAACGAAACATATATAGAACCAGTTTGGCACATAATTAATATTATGAGTAACAAACACATCAGAAAGTACAAGTTGCACACTTAAAGGGTGAAAAGGAGGAACTGAATATGTTAAAAGACTCCTTCGTTACGAAGAACAATCACAACCTGACTATAGAGTGAATATGGACAAAAGTTATCATCCTGAAACGATTGCGATCATAAACTGTGTCCTCAATGCTCCATTGATGCCCTTATCAATTATTGGCAACGTTTTGGTGTTGGCCGCCATATTGAGAACTTCTTCGCTTCGTTCACCGTCCACCATTTTCTTGTGCAGTCTCGCTGTCTCAGACTTTCTTGTTGGGCTTGTCGTTCAACCTGTTTACATCGCAAACGCACTTACCGACTCAGTTCGTGGTTATTTAAAACAAGTATCTGACTTTTTGTTTTCGTTGGTCTGTGGTGTTTCCCTTTGTATAATGACGTCCATAAGCGTGGATCGGTTTTTGGCTCTTCGTTATCACATGCGATATCCGAATTTGATGACCACAAAACGTGCAATATATAGTTCAGTAAGTCTCTGGTTTGTGTGTATTCTTCTATCATGCTCCAGATTTTGGAAAAGGAACATTTTATTTATTTTTGTTGCTGTTGGTATTGTCATTTGTATTATTATTTCTTCATATTGTTACATCAGAATTTACCAAGTTGTTCGTCGTCACGAGTTACAGATTCAAACCCAGCAACAGGCTGTGAGTGATTCTGTTAATGATGAAAATAACATGAACACGTTTATACGATCGAAGAAAACTGCCCTAAACACTTTTATATATTACATTTGTTTGATCCTTTGTTATTTACCAATGTTGATGTCAACCTTAATTTTGGCTTTTAGTAAGCACCTGCATCGTGAACCGTGGGACTTTGCAGACACTGTAGTGTTCTTTAACTCATCTATAAATCCATTTTTGTACTGCTGGCGTACTAGTGAAATTCGAGCGGCAGTTTTGAAGACACTGCGCAAGTTGTTATGTAAACAAACCGGCGAAAATTAACCCTTTCAGCAGCTTGTAGGATTGTAACTTTTGGGTTTTTGAGTGAAACATTTTTTTTTTATGACAATCCAAAGAATGCTGTTGAGCAGTAATTTCCTGTGGTGCTGTAGGTTATACTTTAAACGATAGTTCTAGCTTTTGAGTCTGTGGATGAAACCTATATTTTACCTTTCAGATTGAATATTTATTAGGTGCTTTTTTTGAAAAGAGAATTTTGTTTGTTTTTCTTATTTTGACCATGAACGCTTCCAGTAGTGAAAAATATATCATAATTATATTTATTTGTTCATTTTTGTGTTAGTTTTAACTATCTTAGCTGATGAATTGAAATAAAACGAATTAATAAA
This sequence comes from Dendrophyllia cribrosa, assembly GCA_024195265.1. NCBI lineage: Eukaryota > Metazoa > Cnidaria > Anthozoa > Scleractinia > Dendrophylliidae > Dendrophyllia > Dendrophyllia cribrosa. The sequence goes on from JAJLRJ010000013.1 coordinate 739,449, forward strand.
TGTAGACCACCCAATTTGGTTTTCATTTAACAAAAACAGGCCATCTGGTATGTGTTGAGCTGTATTTGTGCTATTTGTCAGTCAATTTTTGTAAAGTGACTTCTGTTTGTTTTTCTCGTTTTGATGGTACGTAGCCACTTCCGGAAGTGAACAAGGTTAAACATAACCCCGGTAGATATCAGATCAGCTGGCATGCATGTGCGTCGTTGTTTTGTTCAGGTCATGAATTTTTTAAGTGAAACAGTCCTGGCTATTTAAAGTAATAGTCATGGAGGGAGATTAGGAGGGGTGGGGGGGGGGGGGGGGGGGGGGGGCGTCACAAAGTTCCCGTGCCGACTTTGAACATTCATAACTTTTCAAAAGTTAAAGCAAGGTTTTCTTGGTGGCTGACCTCAACAGAACTGATATCCATTTTCCATGGACAGAAGTTGCACCTGACAAAGTCCTTCCAAACTTATAAAAGCTTATAGAAAACAAACGTCCATGCGCTGCATGCATGCATGCCAGCCGGTTTTAGCATTTTTAACTCCTTGCCGTGTTGAAATCCCTAAAATGTGATTTTCCCAGAAGAGCATCCTTCTATCCTTCAGCTACCGAAACTAACAGCTTTGAATTCTACAGTATGCAACTATTTCATGTCTGAAAAGTTTGGATGGGCTGGCCATCGATCGAGCAAAGCGACTTCAAACTTTTTAAAACGCCGCTTACAAGAGATTGGAGTGGATGGTTGATTGGCATCTGTCCGGTAAGTTGAGTTGTCCAGCCCCCTTTTTACCGCTTCAGTTGCAACATTTTGTGTTTTAAGACAGATGGAAATCTATGTATCCAGACGCTGTGGTACTATATAACGTTCTTTGCTCAAACAGGACCATTTTACTTTCTTTTTCACATGCGAAATTACCACCGCGATGGTCGCCATTTTTTTAATTTGTTGACTTCGCCTCGATTTGATTCAAGAAATTAAAGCAAGTCTTCCGGAAGTCAACCAGCTCACCGGAAAATGTTTCCGCATTGGTCCGCATTGTTACTAAAAATAACTTTTTTGCAATTAAGATATCCTAAACCCATTACTGGGAGACTCCCTTTTTGTCCAATTATTTTCTCTTGGTAATATAGATGTAAAAAAATCTCCAATTGAAACTAGAAGTGATTGTAATTATCTCCAATGGCAAAAATATAGTACACACGAGACAACAAAAATGCTTCCTTTATTGATCTTTTAACAGAGTTTCTTAAAATACTAACCCCAACAACCACGACTCCAACATTTAACCCTAACCCTAACTCTAACCAAGGTAGCCCTAAAACAAAGCTAACGTTAACCCTACATCCAACACAAAGCTAAGCCTAACCCTAGAACAAAGCTAACCGTAATCCTAAAACAAAAACTAACCATGACCCCCAACACAAAGCTAACCCCGGCACTAATGTTTTATATGTTGAAATGAAGAAACTTAAAAAAAAAATACCTAGTACAAAAGTTATGTCACTAGAACTACATGATATGCCCCTTCCCTCCCAATATTTAATAGCTGTGCAACCAAACTATCCACTGACTACATACTTAAACCTAGATTCAGTACTAGCTACATATTTGATAGGTTGAATAATGGTTCATCTTGAGACCGGATTTTACCTACAACATATATACCAAGTCCTCAAAGTCCTCTTATTCACTCGGTGTGCAACATAAACTGATTTGATGTTTTGTTTAAATAGTTAACATAAAATTTAATGCATGCAAAGCCATCTTTACCAGCTGCTATTACTCATAATTTGTAGGTCCTTAATGGGCTATGCAACCTGTTTTAGCGTCGCCTTGAAAAGCCAATGAAAGGCATATTTAAATGTGCCAGTTTTCTTTAAAATTACTCTTAGATTACACTGAACCTGTAAACAAGTGTCTTGGGCTGCAGATGGCCAGGATGGAAATGGATTGCAACTTGAAAAGATTGGGCCAATTTTTTTCAAGTTCGTTCCATGTGTGTTGGAAAATTTTCTTAAACTGATTATGGGCTGTCCTTGCTTCAAGAATTCGCTTGATTGCTTCTTGGTGTTCCAAGAGCATTTCGTGTTTGAAATAAGATGCTAAGTTTTAATTTTAGCACGGTCTGAACCAAAAACATCTTAAAAACCACCATGACACGGATTCTGTTTCAGTGAAGCCTGTGCACTTAAAGTGGTCGAAATTAGCGTCATCAGTGCGACATTTTTGCAGGTGAATGCACAAAATAGTGACAAGGTAAGTTAAAAGACGGTGAAAATAATTTGAATTCGATCAGATCATGGACAAAGGAGAAATATGATCAGGAAAACGTTGATATGATAATTTTACTTTTTATTGTGAAATTCATTAGCTGCACAAATAGGTTCTAAAATGATCTCTTATTTTGCAATACTTAAATATTAAGATCTTAGAAAACAGAGCTAGAAACGTGCCTAGATTTTTGGTGTACGATCGTGAACACAAATGAGCAGTTTTCATTTTGTTTAGTCGTGGACTATGGTCAATAATACACAACACGTTGACAAACGATTTCTTCTTGTTTGCATTAACAGTAATTATTCCAATTTCCTGCAATAATATGGCATGATTGTCATTTCGACCACTATAATTGTCGAACATGTAAGTAACACACCGTCCTAAGATTCAGAAAGAGGAATTGAAGATGTTAAACGACTCCTTCGTTATCAAGAACGAATCACAACCTGATGGTAGGGTGAATATGGACAAAAGTTATCATCCTGAAACAATTGCGATCATAAACTGTGTCCTTAACGCTCCATTGATGCCCGTATCAATCATTGGCAACGCTTTGGTGTTGGCCGCCATATTGAGAACTGCTTCGCTTCGTTCAGTACCATCCACCATTTTCTTGTGCAGCCTCGCTGTCTCAGACTTTCTTGTTGGGCTTGTTGTTCAACCGGTTTACATCGCAAATGCACTTACCAACTCCCCCAGTTTAAAACAAGCAACTGACTTGTTGATTTCGTTAGTTTGTGGTGTCTCCCTTTATACAATGACAGCCATAAGCGTGGATCGGTTTTTGGCTCTTCGTTATCACATGCGATATCCGAATTTGATGACCACAAAACGTGCAATATATACTTCAGCAAGTCTCTGGTTTGTGTGTATTCTTCTATCATGCTCAAGGATTTGGAATAGGAACATTTTATTTATTTTTGGTTTAGTTGGTATTGTCATTTGTCTTTCTATTTCTTCATTTTGTTACATCAGAATTTACCAAGTTGTTTGTCATCACGAGTTACAGATTCAAGCCCAGCAACAGGCTGTGAGTGATTCTATAAATGATGAAAATAACATAAACACGTTTATACGATCGAAGAAAACTGCCCTAAACACTTTTATATATTACATAAGTTTAAGCCTTTGTTATTTTCCAACGTTGATATCCATTTTAATATTGGCTTTTAGTAAGCACATGCATAGTGATCCGTGGGACTTTGCAGACACTGTTATGTTCTTTAACTCATCTATAAATCCATTTTTGTACTGCTGGCGTACTCGTGAAATTCGAGCGGCAGTTTCGATGACATTGCGGAAGTTGTTGTGTAGACAAACCGGGCAAAATTAACCCAGTCAGTGGCGTTTTCAATCCCGGAATATCACTTGTGTTAGTAAAATGTAACTTTTGTATTTTTGAGTGAAACCCAAAAGTTTGAACGACCATAATCCCATGAAGGCTGTTGAGCAATACTTTCCTGTGGTGCTCTTTATTGTGCTGGACAAGATGGTTCTAACTTTTGAGTTTGTGGATGAAATCCTAAAGTGTAACCATTGAAATGAAAGCTATTGAGCAGTACTTTCCTATGGTACTGTTTATTATGCTGTGTAAGGTGGTTCTAACTTTTATTTCTGTGGATGAAATCCTAACGTGTGACCATTCCAATAGAAGCTGTCGAGGAGTACTTTTCTGTGGTGCTGTTAGATATACTTTTAAAGGATGGTCTCAGCTTTTGAGTCCGTGGATGAAACCTTAAAGTGACCTCTATCATCGAATATTTTGATTTATACTTTAATAATTGGTGCTAGTTGTTGCTCATTTTTTGTTTTTCTTGTTTTGTTCAGGACCACTTTCGGGAGTAAAACGTTTAAAACAAAACCGGTAGATATCAAATCAGCTCACAATATTGGGGGGGGGGGGGGGGGGAGAGGGGGGTAGGGGGTTAGCCTTGTACAAGGATTGCTCTGAGTCCATTACTAACCTCACATGGCTTCGTTCTTTCTTCTCTGTTTAGTTATTGAAGTATATTAGAACTACTACTTCTTAGCTTGTTCATTTTTGTATTAGTTTTAATTCTGATAAATTTAGACCACATATGGTTTACACTTAACAAAAGCAGACCATGTGGTATGGCGGGCCCAGTTTTGAGCTGCATGTGTTTGTATTTGATACTATTTGTCGGGCAATTCTTGCAAAGTGAATTTTGTTTGCTTTTCTCGTTTTCTTGGTAGCCGCTTTCGGGAGTGAAAAAGATTAAACGTAACCGCTAGATATCAGATAAGCTTGCATGTAGACCATTCATGGTCTATTATTATTATGGTTTGCATTTAACAAATTCAAGCTAACGATCTGGTATGTGCGTTCTTGTTTTGTTCAAGTTACTAGCATAACCAGATCATGATTATTTATGTCTCTTAAGGAAACTAGTCTTGACTATTTAAATAGTAGAATAGTTAACCCTATTTAGACTTGGGGGAGGGGAAGGGGGTCACAGAGTGCCCGTACCGACTTTGAAACTTCACAACTTTTCAAAATGTTAAAGCAAACACCACCAAACGTCGTGACTTATCTTAAAATTTATCTGGCAACCATTTCATTTGATGTTTTATTGATGTTTGACAGCTATTTTATTCGTTACTTCGATATTTTAACAGTTACTGAAAACACTTTTACACTCTCATAATTATACCATTTTAACATTTCTCAGGAGCTTTACTAGTTTCGATTGTTTTTGAGTCAATTTAGACAGTTTTCGTAGCTTTTAGAGAAATCGAGAAATCCAATATGGCGGATCCAAGATGGCTAACGCCGGCCGTGCAGAACATTGACGTCATTACCACGTCATTTGAGGTCATCGTTTCATTTTGCGAACCTAAAAGGAAGCATACGGACGCGCTATACGTGCTGCAGGTTCTATTGTCGTAGCTTTGATGCTCCTTGTGCCCCCTTCCCTCAGCTCAGAACTAAACAAAAGCCCAGACCACATAAGGTTAAGGTGATTTCTTAGTATTGCTTTGCACATCACGTACTGCGCATAATTTTTTTGCGTCATTAGCGCGCGAACGAGCGCGCGCACAGTTCGAACCAACAAGGTTTCCTTTGAGGATAAGTTGTTTCTCCTAAGCAAGCACAATAAATAACATATTTTAAGCGAAAAAAAGTTAAGTAGTAGAACTTGTATTAATTCTGTGTAAATCGCGTGTATTTGGAGCCAATGAGAAGTATGTACTGATGACGAAGCGGTCCGATTTCCTTGCAAAATTTGCAAGACCGGACAAAAATGACTCCATGAATGAATGTTGCATAATCAAATGAATATTATTAAAATTAGAATTTTAATCATATTTTTCTGCAGGTAATAATAATCCCTTTCTTGATGTTTGAGTTTCGAACATTCCTCGCGCAATTATAAAAAAGTCGCTATAAATAATAGGCGTGCAGTATAAGAACAAGCACGGTGACACCTTCCCTTTATTGCATTTTTTGAATGTCCTAAACATGGTGATCAATCATACCAAGGAAATTACCTTACGGAAAATGATGAAATGAAATAAGGGGCGAAATATATTGACCCACTCCAAAATGACTCCGAAACGGTAAGATTTTTATTCACAAATTCCACTTATTTGATTCAAACGTGACAAGAACATAAGTTAATGTCGACGTAGTTTTACACAAGTGGGGAGGGGTTGGGGGAGTATACCCATATCAGTGTTCCCTCCCCAGTCACCCCCTTGGGTTTTTTAAACTGGGTTGTCTCGCCGTGGGTCTGGAACACATGCACCTTACGCTCGCGGTATTTGATTGTTGGAGGTAACCCGTATCACGTAAACTATGGCTGTTGATATTTTAGAGATTTGTGTGGGAATTGCCTTTTTTTATCAATAAGTCAAAATATAGATAAAGTAAACTTGCTTTTGCCATTTTTTGTGTCCTGTTGTTTTCCAGGAGGTTCGAAACGGTAATTTTAGGTTGTTATTACTTTCATTCCCCGTTTCCCCATTTCCCCGTTCCCTATACTCATACAAATCCTTGTTATATTAACTGTCATGGTGTTAATTATTTAATAAATAAATATATCACAAAACAACATAATTTATGCCCTTTTTATTGTTTACAAATCATAGCAAAGCGTTATACAGTGTTACACTTAGTGAACACCTTCCGATTACTTTTTGATATTGTTTTATTATCTTTACTTTAATTGTAAAACAAAACTTTCGGGTTCCCGATTTGAAGTTTAAATAAGGACTTTTCGAGTAGTGGAGTCGGGCTTTAAGGGTCTTGTAAGCGCCCCTAAGGTACAAAAATTAATTCAATTATTATGATTTGTTTTACAGTCGCTTTTCCGGTCACACAAGGTGATCCGTCACGCGCTTTACTACGTCATTTGAAAGCTTTAATCAGTCTTTCCCAATCACTCGTGGATGCAAGGTCAACTTTAACTTCAACTTTATTACTTTCATTTATCTGTTGTTTGAAAAGAAAGAAAAGGAAATCGTTATCGAATGGAATTCTCGCTAAATCCGGCAATAATGTTTGATATGTTTCGTTTCGTCATTTTCCTTTTTCTTATGTTAAAAATAAATCCATTTCATCCATGAGCTTGAAGTTGCTATGTCAACTGATCTAACGTCACTAACACTTCGCCGCTGGCTACAAACCACTTGAAAAGCGCACTTTTCTTACCACCGAATCTATAGGTCGGGCTTGGCTCCCGGGGGGGGGTGGGGGGTACTCAACAAAGTTTTGTACGGGGATGTTCCGCCCTGAGGTCCAAACCCTTACCCTTTCATATACCGTTTTTGACAGAAAAGGTTCCCCTTTCATATACCTTTCATTGAAAATGGTACACCTTTCATATAGCCTTTACGCGCGTCTGTTTGATTTATTTTGAAAGGCGCTTTTTATAATACTTAGATGGCGGTTTTCCCTACCTTTTTTATACTTCAACTCGTGTTTTCGCTGCCCTTTCCTATTCTTCGTGAAATCCCTACCCTTTCATATACTTCAACTCGTGAAATCCCTACCCTTTCATATACCTCCAGCCTAAAAAAGGTACCCCTTTCGGGCGGAGCATCCCCGTATAGCCCATTATAGGGAGTACCCCCCGGGGGCTTGGCTTGTAGCCCAGCAACCCGACTAATTATGAATTTTATTATTCCTTAGAAATTAAATAGCAAACCGCCATGTTTAATTTAGACACTACTCATGATGGCCATCCCAGAAACATACTTTTTAAAAATCTCCTTTTGTGATAATAGCAAAAACCCACTTTAGCAAGGGGGGTCATACTGGCCCTGAATGATTATGTATTTATCGGGAGCGACCTCCTGGATGATCAACTTAATAATCTTCCAGAATCCCTGGAGGTTCTTGACTCTGAATAGATACTCTTGCGGTGGAAAGGATGCCACCTTCACCATCTCATCAATGCCATTGATGTAAGATCCAACTGCAACCACGAAAATGTGCACTCCCATGTCTTTCAGTGCTTTGGCCTTGGGTATGGTCAGTTGTTTCTGGACATTCGATTGGCCATCAGTGACAAGGAAAACCATCTTCCTTGAGAAGACACGTCGACCTTTAAAAATGAAAAGTATTGGCTGAATTATAACACATTATATTCTGGGAACCAATGCATGGTAAGAGATCAAGAGGGTCTCTGACAACGAATGAAATCGACACTGGTTTACATCATAGAGACTAGAAAAAAACTGGTCTACATAATGACGAGCTGCCTAAGGTGATGGAAAATGCGGTAGAATACAAAAAGCCACCCAGTGCGCTCGACTTTGTAGTAATAAAAAAGCAAGATATATCATAAGGAAGCCTTCTGAACTTCTGTCTGTTTTCGTATTTTGAATCAGTTTTCTTTCAAGACTTTCTATTAAAATTCCGTTATACTGTTTGAATCTTGTTTAATTTGTGTCAGCCATTTTGTTTCTGCATGGCTCGAAATCTGTTCAGCTATCCTAACTGTCAATCATTTTAATTTCAACTTTTTGCACTCAATTTCAACTTTCTGCACTGTTTAGGATTAATTGACATTCTCTCAGCCAATCAGAATGCAGAAATTTTTGCATGTATATTATTATATCTAAAACAGAACTCCTAACACAATATAACACTTAGCTGCCTTCGACTTCTGTCCCAGATAATTTTGTCATCATGTAATAAACACAAAATGTCTTAGCCTGTACTTCCTTTTCGGGGTTATGGAAAAGTTTAATTGTATGTGTTCGACTAAATAAGAGTAGCAGTTGTGTCAACGACCTTAAAAAAGTACGATAACATAAAATGTTCCTGTTAATTTTTGTATAGTTAATGAGACGCCAGAAACTCTTGTCACATATCTGCACATGGAACGCATTACATGAACTAATTTATAAATTGGTTTTTCTTCTTAGTTGGACTAAATTACAACATTTCAATACATGTAAGAGGAAAGTGTTATTTATTTATTTATTTATTATTATTATTATTATTATTTATTTATGCTATATTAAATTCAGTACCGTAAACTCTTGCTATTTCTATGGGTGGTGCTTATGTAGTATTTACGATTGTATTTTTTGTCCTTAAAATTACCTGATGTTGGGTCGACCAACAGCTCCTTCGCTTTCTCCAATCCGGCTTGAGTGTTAGTCGAACCACTTGGATAAGGAATCGCCATGATATTTTTTGCTGCTGTAGCGTATGGCAAAAACTTGAAGTTCACGCTGGATGAACTGGCAAAGGTAACTGCAGCATACTTGGTGTCGCCCCCACTTTGATCGGCTAAGCCCATCATGTTTTTGAGTGCCTTTTTTCCTTTGTTGAATTCACAACTACCAACCGACCCGGAGCCGTCCATAACAACTACAATATCTTCAATAAGGCCACTTTGTCTCTTACGGCGCGCATTGATACTAGGCTGAATGTGCAAAAAGTTGGCCATGAGCTTGTTTGCAGTGACTTTAGGGGGTGGAACAACTTCAAAAGCTGCAAATAGAATAGATCATGTGATGCAGTTCTACCTATTTAATTATTAATCATTCAAACAAAAGCTATTGAATGTGGATACATACGCGATGTACTGATTTCGTGTAAGTGCCATAGTTCACAACATTTCTATTCCAAAGCTAAAGCACGCAAATAGACGACGCAAAATAAAAGGAAGCCTTGCACTACAAACAAACAAAACAACAACAAAAAAGTCTTTATAAAAAAAAAAAAAAAAAAACAGTTGCATTTTAGCTGCCCGCGTTTAGCAAAGGCTATTCTAGGCGGGCAGATTAAAGAAAAAGTACACGGAGAAAGTTATAATTTTTTACAATTAGAACTAAAGAATTGAGAGAAAATAAATGAATAGTTAAATATTAAATAAAATAATTGAGCTACACACGCGGCTTTTCTTTTTTTCCTCTCTCTCTTCTTTTTTTTTCTTTATTTTATAAAAAAAATTAATCCAAATTTTCATTCAGTACCCTTAATTTGCATGGTTTACCCTATATTTCAAGGAAGCGTATAGTTTATAAGTCCCCGGTTTCTATATAGGCTTCCTTGCCATTATCACTTTAAATATTTGATTTTGAAAATAATTTAGTTAGAATAGTGTATTTTATCTTTAATGTATTATAAATTTCTGTATACTGTTGTTGTATTTCACGTATTTCTAGTTGTATTTTGTGGTTAATGGCAAAAATAAATCGGAATGAAAATGAATGAATGAGTTGTTGAATTTAACTAGAAATCAATTTTTTTATTATCAAAGGCGTTTCAATATAGTCATTTTCGTATATTGTAAAATATCAAGTAGCAAATTGCGTACTGTTTTTAATTTTTTTCCTAGGGAGATCTCTAATATAGTGAGTTATCTCATTCCTAAGTTTAACACCAAATCGAGAGAGTGAATATTTGAGTTTATCCATCCTGGAGCTTTTTACATAAAATTTACCAGAGGTCGATGACCGCGTATTGTATGAATGAACATTGGAAGTTTTTTGAAATAGGTTTAAGATATTTTGTGGTGAAATGTTGTTATTTATGTCATGCATTATACTAGCTATAGACTTGTAATACATGAACGATACAGGTTATACGTTTCCTTGCCAATAACACTTTATTACGGGGAGAACTCGATTCGAAGTGCGGGGCTAACTCAAGGGGGCTAAATCGCTATACGGGGCGAAACCACCACAATTCAAAGATACCTCACAAGGACGTCAGTTTAAAGAGATGGTTTATTCTAGTTGTAATTAAATAATAATACGAATATTTTATCAGGATAACCCATCAATGCAAAAAGGCACTGTTATCAATGGGGTCCTGTTACAATAAAAATAAAAAATAAAATGTTTAGCCTAAAAATATAAACTGTACAGAGAAAAGTAAAATATAAGATAATTATGTTACATAAAAAATCCGTTCAAATGATGTTTGCTTATTTCTGAATCGCAGTTAACAAAATTCAAAGAGGAACTGCCATTAACTCACCCTTATAGTAAGGATCGTTTGGATTTGATGGTAATGCGGTAGGACGCCAAAACATTGCTGAAGTTTGTCCTGTTAAGAACACAAGGAGGCTCATCAAGGTAGCAAAAACTTGAAGACCTTGCATTTTATCCCTGCGTTTTTGAGTGGCAAGAATATAGACGAACGAGTACAGAATGTGATCACTGTATATTCACCGAATATTCAAACGTTCTGAAGAAAAGAGATATAGCAAGCTTCCCTTATTGAAAAATTAAAGCACAATATAGCTGTCTAAATATAGCTGCAGACATATCAGATTTATAAGTGAATATATCGGGGTAATACAGTCGAGTACTTATATTAGATAGACGTACTTCAGCGAGAGATAACATTAAAGCGTTTAATACCAGCACGAACACATGAGTTTTATTCTCTTTCATTTTTGTCACGAAAAGTTCAAGCTTCTCATATGGAAAAATTAAAGGACAATATAGCTGTCTAAATACAACTAGACATATCAGAGTTATCAGTGAATATATCGGGATTACGCCAGTCGAGCACTTATCAGACTCGATAGACGTACTTCAGCGAGAGACAACATTAAAGCGTTTAATATCAGATAAGCACGAACACATGAGTTTTATGCTCTTTAATTTTTGTCACGAAAAGTTCAGTTTGCTCAATTTCCTTCTCTCAATCCTATGGGTCGGTTTTTCACGAAATACGCATACAGGAAAGAGCGACATTGAAGAGACTGAAAGTCGGTTGTAAAATAACTGCATATTACAAATTGGTTATGATTTGTGAAAACAAAACGTTAAGAGACCTTGGATGCATGTAGCCAATCATATTACACGTAGGTAATATAGGTTGTTGAAAAAGCGGGCTGCAAAGCAGCTTCCGCGACAAAACAACACTGATTTAAATTGAATTCGAAGTGGATAAAAGACCAAGTTAGTGCTATATCCGCCTGATACACTCAGGCTCAGTGAGTGAGCGAGATCAAGTACTCGAGCTGTACAGGCACAATTGCAAGCTCACATGTCATTGTTCACGTCTACTATTATTTAGCACAGCCATTAAATTATATTAAAAATTTAAATTCAAAGACCAAAAGATGTTTTCAAGTTGGAAGCGCTCCTTGGTTTAAACTTTGGTTTTATGTATACGTTTCTGCCTCATATTTTTTATGCAAACTTCTACAATAACAAAGAAGAAATAAAAAAAAACTCTCTTATTTAACTCCTTCCTAGTAAGTTACTGCAACATTTAAACCTATTTTATATTTGTATTATTTAATATAATTTCATATTACAGTACTGCGGTGTACTGACACTACTGTGATCAAGCTCATTTGATCAAGATGGCGGGATACAAGCCTTCTTCTTTCCTTGGTATACTGACGTAGTTATCATAAGAACTTCGCCAACATCTTGATCTGATACTCTTTCGCTTGGTTAGTAAAATTCTTTTCATGAGTGAGTTAGCGATATAAAGTACTCGACAAATAAACGTTGCACTATGCACGTACATGTCATTGTTCACGTCTGCTATAAAGACGGCGTTTTAAATGGACGGTGTCATGGGGGTTTCGTGTTATTTAAAAAACAAAACAAAAAATGATGTTTTGTTGTTTTGGTATAAATAGAAAACAAAAAAATAGTGGTCCAGTATTTACCACCCAGTGCACCTAAACTATCGATAAGTCTCTAGTCAGATGGACTGGCTTTGAGTGAATTGCAACTTGACAAAAGTTAATCTAACTTTTTTAAGTTCTCACATTTTCGTTTCCAAAAATGGGCACAAACAGACTATGATTTGTTCTTTTTTCATTACTTTCTCTGTAAATAGAGCGCTTTTCAATTGAGTGTCGAAAGTAATCTCGCAATTGCTTTAGTTTTGCCTTGCTACGCTTCGTGATTGGCTAAAAAATCTCGCGCCACTTTATTAACCAATCAGAAGTAAAACCAAAACCAATCGTGACTTGCTCGCACGCGTTTTCCCGCGCTTGGCGCCGGCTACATGTATTTGCTTCGAGTTCTGATTGGTTCATCAGACTGTCTGCGAATTCTGTGATTGGTCAGAGTTATTGCTTTGGTTTTACGACACTCAATTGAAAGCCGCTCTAAGTAATTAAATGTATTGTAACATTGTTTTGACCAAAAATGGTCAAAATCTCCATGACAATGCCCCTTTAAAAATTGAAATTTAAACAGCAAAATATGTTTTTGAGTTGGAAGCGCTATTTTGTTTTCCTGTTTAATACTGTTTTTTTTTATTCATTATTATTTGCTTTGACCAAGCTTATTTGGTCAAGATACAGGGATTCTTCTTTCCTAACGTGTTTATCATTGGAACTTCATCAACATCTTGCTTTGTTGACCTCACGCTAGGTCAGTAAAATAACTGGGCTTGTGATGTAAGTTGTTAAAAATGCACTTTAGTGACCAAAATAGATTCGATGATAACAGTTAAAGCACTTGAAACATTTTTTTATTACTGGAACATACGCTTAAAAATTGTAGTAGCAGTAAATGCAATTAAAACTGCTATGATGCTTATAGACAATAGACTCGAAACTGTAATAAGAAACAATGGAGTCACAATTTACTTCAGTCATCGTTTTATGCCCCATTCACACCAACGGTTAAACATGTTTAAATGTTGTTTAGTTTAACTATACTTTAACTACGTATTAGCCTCTATCTTGAACGTTTTGAAATGTATATGACTCAAACTACCTGGAATGGTAGTGATGTCAATAAAAGTTTCTTTTAATAAAGATTTCACTCCAAATATTACTGGAGGTTAGGAGGTATTTTCTAAACCTGTTTTAAACTAAACAACATTTAAACATGTTTAAGCGTTGGTGTGTTGGTATAATTTTACTCATGTAAGATGCAGTCGAGTCTCTACTAACGGTTACTTCTCCACAACAGCCACCTCTTTACACCACTTTTGTCCAGGATTGCATGCAAGTATAATAATATTTGACAAACTTATTTGTCATTTTCATATCACTTCATATATTAGAGAATTATATGTGTTATGGTGAACTTTTATTGATAAGGACCCTTTGTGATGCCTATCGTGGAGTAGCGTGGCCCCTCTGCGTGCAATCCCGGACATTACTTGACAAAAAACCGCAATGTTTTTGTCTTTTCAGCCGTCAATGTTCTGACTTGCACTGGACGGGGTTTCCATACGGGTTATTATGTTAGCCTTGAATGAGGACCCACGGTCACGCCCTCCTGTCTTCCGTCTCCAACTGACAAACATAGTCACGCCAATTGCCACCACCACAATTGGGATAACTATCCAGGGAACGATCGACGCCACAGCAAGTTCTACAAAGATAAAACAAAATCATGAGGACAGTGTTCCTAATGTCCTGTACTTACGATCGTATCTCCCTAAAGGCGCACAAACACGACAAACTCAAGTTGGCAAACTCCAGTGTCTTTAATTTGTCTGTTTAGTGGGGGCCACTTCGTAGTATTTCATTAGAAAGAATTATGGACAACCTAAAAACCTCAAGTCTGAGTGACTCATAGGGCTTTAATTGCTTTTGGTGTAAATGCGTTTAACATTTATAATATATATTCTCCTAGTGCTATCAGATCATATCCCTGAGTAACAGACATATTTGTCCGCAACGCTAAAACGTACACTAAATTTCATATAAATTTCCATATTGTTTTAACTGAACTTGAAGAAGCGGAAAATAATATGCCATTTGACCAATTTCGAAACAATTTCTATTTTAATCCATTCTTTCAAGGATGTAGTAGCTTGGTATTTGAACAATGTTTCGCGTTGTTGAGTTTGAAATGAGCAGATAACAGCTGATATTATGCTATGAAAGGATGAAATGCACGTGTGGGTTTTCATTCACAGTTTTATTTTAAACCTCGAGCATATAGTTTACTGTACGATGTTTTTTTTTAAATTTTTGCAAGGGTTTCGTTTCGCTAACACTTTCATGTTCATTATTCCTTCGAATGCATGATGAGAACAGATTTGTTTTTGTACGACATGTGATGTTTCCATGGCAACCAATTTTAATAGACAGGTTGACCTCTATTTTACCATCGTTTTCATTAGTGTTGGATCAGATCAGAGGAGGTGAAGTTTTTAGAAATCATAAAATCCAAGATAGCGGATTCAGGAAGGTTTCAACAAACACCCACTTGCTACCCCTCATGGTTGGGAGATATTATGCTTGTACGTATCATGTTTGTACATGACTGGAAATAAACAGTGTTTATTTTGTAAAAGATTTGTCCATATTTTGAGGATCAAAAGTCGGGTTTTAATCTAAAGATGTCAGACCAAGCCTTTATAACGAGTTTTTTGGAGCCACTCTATCTTACAAGTATTCGTCAGGAGCAATTGTGCACATATATTTAACAAATAATATGAGCATCAAAAGATCTTTTTCAGGCAATCTAATCTGAAGATGTCTTCACCTTCCAAATATCAATACTCAAGTGTTATTTCTATATCGAGAGATATAAGAAACGAAACTGGAACCTTCATGATTTGCTTTATAATTTGAGCCATTCTATCTTACAACTTTTTTGGTACAAACATTTTGGCACTAAATCTTTGTTTTAAAATAAAATATTTGTAACAACTTTAGGTCACTGTACTTTGCTATTTGCAGAGTTATTTTCGCATTGGTGACGTTGCCGTGAACAATACTTTGAGTAAATAATGTCAAAATATACAATCAATATTTTTGGCTGCCACAAACGATTACCAAGAGCGTTTTGTAACTGAAGCTAACTTCCGATATTGCTGTGTAAAAGATGGGCAAAACGTGCTGGTTTTCATTTAGGACTGACCTAAGGGGGTGAGGTGGGGTGTTCTGTGGTACGATCCGTGAAGATATAAGGAAAAACTGAAATTGGGAAAACGCTCTTGCTTAGTTATTGTCGTTCATTTTAGTTATGTCACTATATGAACAATGAAAAATGCTTTGCGCTCTTTAGTATAAGATTAAAGAGATCTTTGTGACTAAGAGTGAATAATAAGAACGTGTGTGATCTCATTCATGCTTTCATTTTAATCCCTTGAACGTATTTGAATTGTTTTTGAAAATTTCTACATACAGGGATTTTCATTTTGGGAGAATAACGCAGTCTATAACTCAAGTTCATTATTGCTTTGGACAAACTTTTGATGTTAAAATTTCTTTTCGTACGACGACATTGATGTTTTCATCGCAGCCAGTTTTGATACCCATTTTTGACCAAAATGTTGACTTTTCATGGTTAAATTATCTGTTGTTTTTTAAGTATCATAATCTTATCAATAGCAGCTCGTATTCAAAAGATCATCCAACTTTTGTTTTTTTGGACCACATGCTCCCATGAACTCGTACAGTACTCCGCTTTGGTTAACCATTTCTAAGCTTCAAAATGCTAGTAAATGCTTTTATAATTAAGTCAGTAACACAGTCGAGAAAACGGTGTCTCGAGAAACCGTTTTTACTTTTTGTATTTTTTTGAAGATGACAGTTTAGGCACTCTTTAGTCACTGTTTCTTTGATTTTATCTCTTTTGGCGATTTTTTTCTATTTCAAGAGAGTAACGCGAGCTTAAAGCAAGCTTTCTCGCTATAATCATGAAATCACGATATATCAGCCGAGAGAATGTCTCTTTAACGAGTGAACGGATCAAGTGAGGCCTTACTGTATTTATTTTACCCCAAGCTTTCGCCGATCCACGGCATCATCATCATCATCCACGGCATCATCAGGAGTGATTCCCTGATGATGCCGTGGAACGGCGAAAGCTCGGAGTAAGATAAAAAAGACAGTAGCTTAAGGCCTCACTTGACCCGTTCACTTGTTATACAAGATGCTACTGAAGGACAACGTTAATCGTTTATTTAATGTCTCTTTAATGGAAAAAAAAAACTTAAAAAAAACCAACCTCTTTCTGTCATTGTGAACGACGCACGAAAACCGCGGTTATCTCGTGCTTCCGTTACGATCATCTGTATTTTCAAGTCCGACTCCGATGTCAACAGACCAGAAGGTTTTGTAGATCCACAAAAAGCATCGTCTCCCACCTGCAGCTTACTTCCTCCCGAGCAGTCTATTTCGAAATCCTCAATTTTCATTTCCACGATGTAACCATCCGGGACCACAATCTTCCAGGTACATGTAATGATTGGATAAGAATAGGGATATCCGGGACTTACTAAAGAACCCGTCTGTCCTTGCACTTTGATGGGTTTCTGTAGTTTGATATCTGTTCGGCAACGGCTCGTATAACCTAAGAGAAACAAGCGAGGATTAACAACACGTAGAGATATTAGCCTCAGTTCTAACTTATTAAAGGGCTACGGATGTATTCAAACTGAAAGGTAGTATACTCGTCAAATAAAATCGTAAATGCATACAGTTTTCATTTGTCTGGTATCCTGGTGATATGGGCTTTTCATTAATTTATTACAATTTATCAAAATCAGGGGGAAAAGTTCCTGACATTTTCCTATTCTTATTATTTTCTTATAATCATAACATGGCTATATGTATCCAGCGACGTCAATTGAAAAAGCTGTTTCCATTTTAAAATGAACTAAATATTTTCGCTCGCCTGCGATTGGTCAAAATGCGTCATGTGACATAGTATGCCCCAACCATGTGCACGTGTAATTACTTACATGAGAAGAAAAGTGATTTTCCAATAGCAAAACACTAAAAGCGCATTGTTAATTCTTTAAACTTCCAGTGAAATCTATATAGAAACGAGCTGCTGATAATGCCTACAAATCAGTGCTTCTTCACCTTGCGAATTCGAAATAACCTCATAGGTGGCGTAAAATCCGATATTCGTGCTTGGTTGTAGATTCTGACTACCGCTCTTGGTAACTTCACTACCCGTGTAATTATTAGTAAAAAACAATTGCAGTTCATTTCTAGTGGAAAATATCACCGGTGGCTGTTCTTCACTGCAGAATCTGCCCCAAAACGAGACAACGCTGCTAAAGTCGGTTGTAAAATAATCATCGACTCGAACCCACTCTCCCCCATCCAGGTCGTCTTTGCAGTTTCCTTGAATGTTAAGCGTTGTAAATTGAAGCTTAACTCGATAGCCATTAGGTGCTTTTAGTTTCCAGTAACACGCGCCAACTGGTGGAAACTGAAGCGGGTAGTCTGGGGAGGACAGGCGCCCGGTTGAATTGTGGGTCAGATTTAGCTGAACGATGCTGTTGTCTGGAGTGCACACATCTAAAAGATAAGTCACAACATGTCAATCATATGTAATCAGTAATCATGCGTGACATTCACAATACATAATATGATGACTCCTGTGTGGGACTCTGGTTCACGACGGATTCCTTTTGGTTTAAATTTCCCGCGCGCCGCCATTTTGAATTTTTTATGACGTCATTTGGTCGCCGCTATTGTTACGAATCGACGTTCGTTTGTATGGAACAATTGGGCAACCATTTGACGTCATAAATATTCAAAATGACGGCGCGCGAGAAATTTAAAAGCGAAAATAGGTGATAATCGTATCATGTTTCGTCTGACACTGAAAAGTTATTTCAATGTTTTTTTTTCGGAGAAATTTGAAATAATGTGTTTCCAACAATTCAACGTAGTTTATTTTAAGAGTAGAGGTTTCCTTTAACTAACCAACCCCCTTACCCTTTCTTTGGTACGCAATAAATTATTCACAGATTACTGGGATTTAAGGGTACTGTGAACCTTTTTTGGTGCCATTTTGAATAATTTTAGCTTTTTTAATTTCTGTAAAGATATAACATTAATCTAGATAATATTGAAAAAAGTTTTGCAAAATCGTTAAAAGAACTCGAGATATTCTTAAAAAAGAGTTTTCAGGGAATAGTTGATAAGTAGCTATAGGTGTGTTAATCCGATAATCCCTTTCCGGAGTGCCGCGCCTTCTTGTACTTTTCCCGCTAAACTTTATCCGGGATCTCGCATTACATGTTATATGCATATTTACATCGCAATCGTGAGCGCATTTCGCATCGTCATTGCGTATTCTATTGAGCGTCACAGCGTATTCTTCGCGGCGGTTTTCCATGTTTCACACGTTCGTCTACGCTTGTTCCATTTCCTGACTATTTCCAATTTGACCATTAAAGCCAAAGTGAAAATTTCTGGTTAGCAGAATTGTAGAGATGACGAGTGAATAGAACCGCAGCGAAGAGAAAAATGCCCGAGCTCCGAAGCCTTCTTAAAAATCATTTGGGTTTGTAGTTGCGCGAGACTTCGCTTTTTTTTTCACGATTTTTACCCTTTGACTAACTCCACTAATCGGCGGTTGATCGAATTCACATGCACTGCTGTGTGACAATACTCTTCAGTGGGTTCTATGTTTCGAATTCATTTCATTGGTTGGCGGCACGACCACGATGGCAGCCTCTTTAATTTCGAGGCTAAAAACTCGAGGTTTGTTTTTGCGAGAATGGCCTCTGTTCAAGTGAATTAATAGGGTATGTAGATTTGTCAGATTTTCACGAAACTTGGCCAGTATGTTTGTTGGATATTAATGCACCAAAGTGTGTGGGGCTTTTACGAAATTCCAAATACTTTTCTCATGGCCCCCCAACGTGTGACGCGCATAAAACAATTTCCTATTGCCCAACTTTAAAGTGGATTTACTCGGGAACCAATGAAAATATCGGTAAAGCCTCACACACTTTGTTAGGCCATAAACTCTTGAGTGACACGGACCAGTTTGTTTTGATTTTCGCGCTAACACGGAGGCTGGTAATTCAGTGAAGCAAACGCCGTCGGTTTTGCGTTTAAGGCTCGCGCACGCTTAACTAAAGGGAAAAAGGAAAAAAAATTGCTATTTTCGGAATCTACAATGTATTAGCTTTGCAGTGATATATATTTTCCGGAAGGCACCCTCGAAGGTTCACAGTAACCTTAACTCTGCCACAATTTTCTGCTTCATGCAGGATTTAACTGGTAACCGTGATATGAACACGATAGTACTTCACAGGTTTGCCATGTCACTCTTTAACGATATCCAGAATGTATATGCATTGTGCTTTTATGCATTCGGTTTTTGTTGATACAAAAACTTTTTTCGATTTTAAAATGACACCAAATCCCCGTGACACTACCTCTTTATTTTTAGGTGATAACGTCATCGTTATGCAGGCGTCCGAAATTCCTTTGGACTTGGTGGGTTACGATTTATCCTTGAATCGAAACGAGGAGCACTGCACTCTGCATGCATTGTGTGCCTTTTATTTAAAGTTGTCAGGGATGGGTGTTTGGGATAAATTTTAAATTCCAATTGTAAATAAGCGGGAATGAGTTGAAAGTGTCTCGAGGGCATGAGAAGTATCATTCAACACGACTGCATCAGCTTTATCATGTATGAATATTAAAATTCTGTCGTTGTTGTTGCGTTTACAAAATGTTATTCTTTTATATAAAATAACAAATCCTACCTCCAGTTATGGCGTCAAATCTCGCTGCGAATCCCTGAAACACTTTTTCTTCATCAGATACAAACGTAACCACCATCTTGGGTCCGACTGAATGGATCGGCGAAGGGACCACATTACCACAAAAAGCCCCGTATGCTGGGTCATTTTCACTGTAGCTGTCTCGTACCTCCACGTGGTCCACCTTATCACAGTTGTCCAGTCCTTTTGAGCCAAGATGGAAGGCCTGGAAGCTAAGCTTTATGCGGTGGCCGCTTGGAACAGTGATTATCCAGCGGCATTTCATGTTAACATTGTAATTTAATGGAAATAGTGGGCTCATCAAGCTGCCGCTTGAGCCGCTAAGCACGATGTTATAGTTCGCATCGGAGTCATGATATGCGCTGCATGTCTCTGCAAATGAAGACAAAATTGTTTTTTGTTATCGTTTGTTTGGCCCAATAGCAACGGTTCTTTTTCGCTATAGAGGTTTTGCACGGCAGCCATGTTGCATGGCAGGAACAATAGATTATTTTCCCTATGGGAAAGAATGTTCTTTCTAATGCAAAACATTTTCATTGTTCCTGCCATGCAACATGGCTGCCGTGCAAAACCTCTATAGTGCATAAACGTAAAACAAGATTATGCACAACTGTGCTGCTTCCAACATAATAATAAATGAAACGCATTTTCTATCAAATATTCATCAACTGAGGCACCGCTGTTATCATATAAGACGTTTGTAATTTTCAGGTAGAATGCAGTCCCTCCACTATGGCTATACAAAGCTGATCTATGGATGAATTGCCACCTTTCAAATGAAAGCTACTGAGCAGTACTTTCCTGTGGTGCTGTTTATTAGGTTGTACAAGTGGTTATAACTTTTAATTCTGTGGATTTAATCCTAAAGTGTGACCATTCAAATGAAAGCTATTGAGCAGTACTTTCCTGTGGTACTGTTTATTATGTTGTACAAGTGGTTATAACTTTTGAGTCTGTGGATTTAATCCTAAAGTGTGACCATTCAAATGAAAGCTATTGAGCAGTACTTTCCTGGCCTGTGGTTCTGTTTATATATTATGCTGTACAAGGTGGTACCAACGTTTGAGTCTGTGGATGAAATCCTAAAGTGTGAGCATTCAAATGAAAGTTATTGAGCAGTACTTTCCTGTGGTACTGTTTATTATGCTGTACAAGGTGGTACCAACGTTTGAGTCTGTGGATGAAATCCTACAGTGTGACCATTCAAATGAAAGTTATTGAGCAGTACATTCCTGTGGTACTGTTTATTATGCTGTACAAGGTGGTACCAACGTTTGAGTCTGTGGATGAAATCCTAAAGTGTAACCATTCAAATGAAAGCTACTGAACAGTACTTTCCTGTGGTGCTGTTTATTATGCTGTACAAGGTGGTCCTAACCCTTGAGTTTGTGAATAAAATCCTAAAGTGTGACCATTCAAATGAAAGCTATTTAGCACATTGTTTTAGCAGTACATTCCTTTATTGCTATTGAAATGTTATGTAATGTATGTACTTTAGTGCTGTGTATTATGCTGTACAAGGTGACTTTAACGAACTATGGTGCTGCCTATCAAATGGAAGCTATTGAGGAATAATTTCCTGTGGAACCTCCAATTATGCTGTACAAAGGGGTTCTAACTATTCAAACGAAAGAAATTAGACAGCACTTAATTGAGTGTACCGTTATTTTGTTGTGCAAGTTCGCAATGCAAATAATAGTGACTTCCGGTTTATTGTTACTGAAACTCCCCTTCGATTCTTTATTTGGGTCAAAATAACTCACTTGCTGGTTGCAGTGATAACGAGGCTTGGAAACCCGGATGTGGAACTAACGATCCATTGGTTACTTTGTATATCACAGTAACAAAGTTCAAGGTAGACACTACGTCATCAGGCACGTGATCACCGCAATATCTGCCCAGTTTTATGGAATATATTCCTTCACTCTCGGCTATCTCCACAGCTGATTGCGAACAATTTGTGCTGTTCTTTATGTGGAAGGAATTGAAATGTATTTTAATGCGATATCCCCTAAGGACGGAAACACTCCATGAACAATGCACAGACTGATTGGAAGGAAACGCTGTCAGGCTTGAGATGTTCACGGAGGGTCTGTTCTTTGAGAGAAATATTGATCTGCTACATCCTGTGTGATAATAAAACAGTTAACAACGTCACAATGAAGTACTTCAGGGTGAGTAAATATTGACAATATTAGTTAGATTCGTTGTAAGCAGAATGTAGCTGAATAGATCATCATCCGATCATCATCATCATAATCAATCTTTACTGATACACGAAATCATATCATATTTACATGGTCTTCCTAGGAATCGTGTGAATTTACACTAGAGTACATTAAATATTGTCTATAGGATTACTTAAAGTGCACCTAACCCCAATTTTTTTTCGCTAAATCAACTCTATGTACGTTGAAAAATCGAATAGTGAAATATTTCTTGTTTTTAACGTCGCGTTAGTGAGTTATAGAGATTTGAATTTACAAAATGCTAATAAGATGACGTCAATTCAAGAATCATTTATTATACAACTACTTGTTTTTACTTCCAGGGAATATTTTTTACGAATCAATTGACGTGTCGTACTTAAGCCGTATACTGCGTATTGTAAATTGACGTAGAAATAATGGCAAAATCCTAAAGTGACGTCATCAAATTGCCATTTTGTAAATTCAAATCTCTATAACTCACTAACGCGACGTTAAAAAGAAGAAATATTTCACTGTTCGACTTTTCAACGTACATAGAGTTGATTAAGCGAGAAAAACTTTGGGGTTAGGTGCACTTTAACTAAGAAAGTACAATAAAAACTCATACGATTAAGGTTTCTTCATTTTGAATGTGTTAAGAATAATCTTTCCCATGTAATGAAGTTTTAAAATCGTTCAAATTGGGCAGCTGTTTGATCTCTGAGGGGATCTTGTTCCACAGAACGGATCCCCTGTAGTATATAGGCTCCTATTTGCAGACTACGTTCTTGTTTGATCTTGATACATTTTAAGAAAACTTTTAGCAAAGGTAGCTACGGCCTATGAAAAAGTAAAGTATTTTTTACTGTTGTCGAAAAATGGGCGTTCAATATTTTTGTGAAATTTCTTTATCGTTATTTTGTTCCTTCGTTCATTGTTATATTCACTCATTCATCCATTCCCTCATTTATTTATTCTTCGAACCCTTCGTTTGTTCGTAGAAGCATTCACCTATTTGTTTATTCATTTATTGTGTTCATTCGTTCATTCAATCTTTCCTGAAACAGTGAAGATAAAACCCCCCTTTCGATAGCATCACGTCAATATGAGAACCACTGGCTAAGGCCCGGTTCAGACGCCGAACTTTTCATGAGCCGAACCTAATACCTTGAATTAAGTACATGAAAAGTTCGGCGTCTGAATCAGTTAAGAACGGCTATTTGAATTTGGAACGGCTCAGCCGTTCTTTCCGCCTGGCTCAGCCGGGAATTTCGGCTTTGGAACGGCTTGGATTCAGACGCCGAACTTTTCATGAGCCGAACCTAATGCATAAATTATTATAACGACTGGTGCGTGTTCTGACATCTTTGCCTGAAAATCGCTGACCTTTCGATTTGTTTCTCTTCAAACTGAATTAAGTTCGGCTAATTAAGTTCGGCGTCTGAATCAACAGGCGTACTTTTGTTAATTTGGGTCGGTCCAAATTCGAATTAAGTTCGGCTCATGAAAAGTTCGGCGTCTGAACTGGGCCTAACTGCGACACCAAAGCGGAAAAGCAACGCCTTGTTTTGCTTACGTAACTGTTACGTAAGTGCGCTTTGCGGCAGGTAGTCTTTTTGGCAGTAGAGGTAGTCATAATAACGGACAATATGTGACTTACCAATTACTGATTCACCACAGCTTAGTTTCCACTGCAGGAGAACTGCAATTAAATATATTACGACAAAATTCAACAAGAAAAAAATTTCAAATTGCACCTACCAGTGCCACGCCACCCTATGGCGGCTTCATCACTTCAAAACCTTCCCAGAAAGATGAACAATTGAGCCTCTAGTACACAGGGTAACCAAATTGATTTATATTCAAGACTTTTAAACTTGCGAGTCCGTGAATGAAACTATAAATTGTGACCGTTCGGAAATGGGTAGTCCTTTCCTGTCATGTGCTTTATTTTTTTTTACCAAGTGACAATAAATTACAAAATTTGTCAAATTTCTGCTTTGAAACTAAAAGGAGGTAAATTAATAAAAGATCACCCACAGAGAATCAGCTGTGGGCGAATGTTCAGTGCTTGCCGTTTTTCTTTCTTTTTTTTACGCTTTCGTCGCTTTCCGAGTTTTCCATTTTTCTTGTTCTTAGATGCTGTTATAGTGACTTCATACATTAAACAAGAAACAGATTCGACATAAAGAAAATAAACAGGCAAAATATTAAGATTAACAAAAAACACTTTGATTTGATTTTGACATTTCCCATTGTGCAGCAACCAATCAGAAGCGACTCGAAACCACAAGAAACCAAACGGTTTTAATAATAGTCACGAAACCCCGGGTCACGACGGTGTCTGACATTTGCAGACTGCAGACTACAGACTGCAGACTGACTGACACTAAAATTTCTATTGACAATAATGTCATCAACAATTTTTCCCGCATAAAATTAAGTCAGCCACGTTCCCAAGATTCTTCGTGGACTTCTTTGTGTGGAACTACGACCCGTTCACCATAATGGCGTCAGATTCCAGGTACGATTCGTTGTTCTTCTTAGGTGTAGTCTGTTATTGAACACTTTTAAAGGGTGCGTTCCTTTGGGATGATCCGGATCCGGATCACTGATCCAAGATCACTCGGATCATGAAGCATCAAAGAAACCGACGAATCCACTCTGGACAAGGATTCGTCGGTTCCTTTGATGCAGCATGATCCGAGTGATCTTGGATCAGTGATCCGGATCCGGATCATCCCAAAGGAACGCACCCAAATTTTATAAAGGTGTTGTCCGGGCGGTGTTCATCTTTGAGCGGCGCGAGAATTAATAGAAGCGAGTGTTGGTACATGTATTAAAAACCCATTCTCTTTTGCGCCAAATCTAATTTGCATGCATGTGTAAAATGCGGGCGCTTGAAAAATGAAATTCGACAGAATTTAATAAATGCAACTTCTGTCGAATATTCGACTTACGTTGTAAATTCAACACAAATAAATTCGACGTTTGTGAATGAAATGTCAACTTTTCCCGGGAACTTTTTAAATTCGAGTCGACCCAAATAGGTATTAGATTTGACCCATGTAAAATGCGTCGTTTAAACCAGGGCTTGCTAAATCGCCGCTAAAATCGCATAAAAAATTCCTTTGGGTAAACTGGCCTTTACTTTCTCACTGACGTGTACTTTTTACGTGCTTCAATGTCACACACATAATATACCATGCGCGATTTAGGGGTAACACTTATTCTTTTGTTAAAACAATAGAATATTAGAGCACAAAAGAACGACAATACAATAGAATACAATACCATAGAATATATTAGAATACATAATTTTACCTAATACAATGAATGTGTACAATGTACAATAGAGCTAACACCCTAAATCGGGCATCATATGACACATAACGTTAAAAACTGAATGCTGAAATTTTTGCGTCTTTACACAAGCTTGACACATTCCCTTTTATTTCCGCACGAAAACGTTTGGCCGAACATATCCAAAGTGGAAGTCTCGATCAAAGTATCATGCCTGTGGTAGTCTACCACCGATGTGTTCATAAGTCCACCTTAACTTCCACAACAAACAAGATCAGGGATATTTAAAACCTTTCGAATAATGCTAAGATTTCATAAAACATCTCCGTGATATTACGTAATTATCATACGGGAATATCTCAAATATCAAACAACAATAACCTAAGAACAACAACAAATCTTACCTGTAATCAAATGGCATTACGGTACTTTAGTGTCAGTCAGTCTGCAGTCTGCAAATGTCAGACACCGGGGTCACGAAACCACGCTACTCTGTTTCCTTGCATAAGAATCGTCGCCGCCTCGCTGTAGTTTTGCACCTAAAGACACTTCTGTAACTAACCAACCCAAACGAGTACCCCTTGTCATAGTACCTATAATCCAGCTCTTCGCTCTCAGAACATTTTCTTTACGGATACCACTTAGCTTCTGACTTGATCGATCTGCTCCACAAAGCTCACTGAACCAAACAAGCTGTAATCAGTGCTTACTTTTGAGCATAGTAGCTGATAGATCGTCTCAATATTTGAAGCACCAAACTTCTGTTCTCTTTTGCAGTTAAACCGTTGTAAAATTAATTTTTTTTCTGCTTTCGCGGTTGATTGATTTGCGCGCGATTTTCTTCTTAACGGTCATGTCACGCCGTACAAAGCTTCCCCCCGTGACATTTCGTTGAGAAAAAATCGCCCAAACGGCCAAGGTTCGATTCGGAAGTTAAGAAATTTAAAGCCTATAGAAGCAAAAGAAAAAAAAAACAGCGGGTCAGGTTTTCAAACTTTATTAAGATTATTGTAGGTGGCGATTATTTTTTGATCCACAGAAACCCTCACCTGGTGACCTGTGATTATCAGATATCATCGAATACTGCCTTCAAATTTTGCAAGGCGCGTATTGCGGCAAAGTAGCTAGCTGCTGATCAGCGAGAGATCAAAGCCTGAAAAGAAACGTTGTGTAGCTTGTGGCTGTAAAACTTACCGTGCTGGGAATAAAAGTTGACAAGTTTACGGCAAATTAGCGGTACTGTACTGTACATATTTGCATGCCGTAATTAAGTTAACACTTTCATTCGCCGGAACAGCCGATTTTGTCCTCGCTCAGAAGCTTTTTCGAAAATTCACTTTTTCCAGGAAAACTAATCCTCAGGAACTGTCATGTGTTATTGTCCGGCTTTTTCGCTAAATGTTTTTGCGATACTGCCGCGACGGACAAGTGTTGTGAACAACACTGACAAACCGATCAACGCGACAACTGAGCATGAGGCAAACGTATAGCTAAACGTCTGTCTGGTTTTTAGCCGTTACAGTAAAATCGCTCAGATTTCTACTTCATTTACAAAGAAAGACGAAAGGTGAACTAGCAATAAAAAAACTACAGGGAGGCGGCGACGATTCTTTTGCAAGAAAACAGAGAAGCGTGGTTTCGTGACTAACCGTTTGTTTGGGTTTCTTGCGGTTTCGAGTCGCTTCTGATTGGTTGCTGCACAATGGGAAATGTCAAAATCAAATGAAAGTGTTCACGGTTTTTGGATTCGCACAGTAATACTCTAAAGTTAGAACCACCTTGTACGGCATAACAGAACTACAGAAAATGTCTACTCAGTAGCTTTCATTTGAGTCAGTTAACACAGTTTAGAGGCTCCCCACCGACTCTGTAGAGAGACGTAGCGTTACTCAAAACGAACTAAAGCAATCCGATCACAATTAACAATGGTTGTCAAAATCGACGGACATTACTCAACATTAAAAATACTGTATGCTATGAACTGTCAGTTTGTAATCAATATAATGGTGGCCATCTTTACCACTTGATAAAGCAATAACTGAATAAGCAGGGAATAGACATGTTTACATTTATTTATGTCACACATGATTGATTTCTGCTCTCTTCTTTTTGTATGTTGCAACAATTTAGCACGTCGAAGGAGATGGAATATTTAGATAATAAATCACTTAGTTACTCCAGAATGCCTGCAAACACACCATCAAAGTTATACACGCAGATCTATAGCGTCTGGAAGGTGTTAGAAAGCCATACTTAATTAATTAGGAGCCTGAATGCAGTGATCAGAGTGTTGCTTTATGGTTCTGTGTCCCTTCTGTGATTTACTGTAATATTTAGATGATAGAATCCATCTTTAAACTGCTTTGCTTTTTTAGCAAAGTACTAACACACTACAGTGCTGTAATGTATGCCTTATATTGCTCACCTATGCATAGCACCAGAGTAAAGGTATTCCAAATCATTTTGAAAAGTTCCGCCGAGCACAAGGAACACCGAGCGTCAATCGTATTGTATTTGTCAATTCCGGGAGCAAAACCAAATTCGATGTAACTGCGAAAGTAACGCATTCCTTCCCCTGCGGCCCGTCACGCTTTAGGGAACTTAGCAACCACTCGAAACCACGACGTCGACGGCAGCGAGAACCATGAGAACGGCACAAAACAATAGGTTTAATGAGTGAAAACAATGCCTTAGACGCGCATTTTACGTTTTGTGACATTTCTTTGCCGTTCCCCGCAGTTTATTGTATGCCTTCAAATTTTATTGCCAACGAGCCAGCCGAGCGAAGACGCGAGGCTGGCGAGGCGGCAGAGAATAGTGCCGCGCGAGGAAGTGCTAAGGCAGAAAAATTCTCGATCGAGCCTGAAAAAGTGTGAGGTAATGTAATGTAATGTAGACTTTGGTTTGAGCCAATTGCAAGGCGGGAACTATTAGAGCCAATGAAAAGACGTGTTATTGCCACACCAAGAACCCGTTGCCTAGCACGTGACCAAAATCTTCCTGAAGTGAAATTCTTGAAATTACAAACTGATTTTAAAAAGATTTTGCACATATCGCATGTTTTAAACTCCTAAAATAATGTCAGCGTCAGAATCTTCATTTTAATTAACGTGTTTCGTTGCAACAATTCCCTTCCAAACAAAGCATCGTGAACGGCTCGCTTTTTTAGGTATTTGTTCAAGCGTAAAATATGCAACTTTGTTTGTCTAGACAAACCGTCGCGCTTCTTCACACACAAACAAGGGAAATTCGTTCTGTCGAGCAAACTGACGATAATTCGAACGAGTGAAAAGGCTTAACAACCGGCACTAAACAAGTTTTTGTACAAAATAAATCTTGATTACACGTGCAGAAACATGAAGGCGGTAACGCAACGGACTTGCATGTTTCACGCTTGAACAAACACGTAAAAGGGTTAGCCTTTGAACAAGAATTCTCCATTTCAACTTTTGCAGCACGCTTCATATTTCCAAACCTTTTTCTACTCGTTCTACCCATTTTAAAACGTTTTCAATAGCTTTTAAAACGTTTCTTGGCTGCTTTATTGTCTGATATGAAATGTTTACTACAACATTACAGCGATTTTGATTTCAGTTAGCCGATCAAAGCATGACATTTTTTATTTCTTCGGTGAGTGTGGTCAAAGGGCCACCAAACTGTCAAAAACATAATTCCGTTGCCACACAAATCAAAATCATTTCCTCGTTGGCACTCTATCGATAGGTATGCCTAGTTTTAGGAGTTTAAAACATGCGATATGTGCAAAATCTTTTTAAAATCAGTTTGTAATTTCAAGAATTTCACTTCAGGAAGATTTTGGTCACGTGCTAGGCAACGGGTTCTTGGTGTGGCAATAACACGTCTTTTCATTGGCTCTAATAGTTCCCGCCTTGCAATTGGCTCAAACCAAAGTCTACATTACATTACATTACCTTACACTTTTTCAGGCTCGATCGAGAATTTTTCTGCCTTAGCACTTCCTCGCGCAGCACTATTCTCTGCCGCCTCGCCAGCCTCGCGTCTTCGCTCGGCTGGCTCGTTGGCAATAATTTGCGACTGTTTGATGCAATTAAGAAAATACTATAACTTTATTTTCATTTTATCAGTACTTGTCACCTTTTTACTGTTGTAGACGCTATCCACCATGTTTTCATAAAACGCTTTTCCTGGCACAAAGTCCCTTGAGTGGATAATGTACTTGATGTTGTTCTCATCAAACATTGGCAGCAAAGACTGTTCAATCCAGCTGTAGTCCTTAGAGCTGTACGAGATGAACACATCGTTTTCGAACTGAACAGGGTCTTCTGAATTATCTGTTGAGAAAAATGGAAAATTATAACAAGCTTAAGTTTTAAACTATTTCATCGTTAATTTGAGGTTTTTTTAAATGCTCAAAAATAGCATAATAAACAGTATCACAAATAAAGAATCGAAGGGGAGTTTCAGTAACAATAAACCGGAAGTCACTATTATTTGCATTGCGAACTTGTACAACAAATGGCAATAACGGTACACTCAATTAAGTGCTGTCTAATTTCTTTCGTTTGAATAGTTAGAACCCCTTTGTACAGCATAATTAGAGGTTCCACAGGAAAGTATTCCCCAATAGCTTCCATTTGATAGGCAGCATAATACACAGCACTAAAGTACATACATTACATAACATTTCAATAGCAATAAAGGAATGTACTGCAAAAACAATGTGCTAAATAGCTTTCATTTGAATGGCCACACTTTAGGATTTCATCCACAGACTCAAAAGTTAGAACCACCTTGTACAGCATAATAAATAGTACCACAGGAAAGTACTGCTCAGTAGCTTTCATTTGAATGGTCACACTTTAGGATTTCATCCACAGGCTCAAAAGTTAGAACCACCTTGTACATCATTAATAAACAGTACCATAGGAAAGTACTGCTCAGTAGCTTTAATTCATTTGAATGGTCACACTTTAGGATTTCATCCACAGACTCAAAAGTTAGGACCACCTTGTACAGCATAATAAACAGTACTACAGGAAAGTACTGCTCAGTAGCTTTCATTTGAATGGTCACACTTTAGGATTTCATCCACAGACTCAAAAGTTAGGACCACCTTGTACAGCATAATAAACAGTACCACAGGAAAGTACTACTTTGTAGCTTTTATTTGAATGGTCACACTTAAGGATTTCATCCACTGACTCAAAAGTTAGAATCACCTTGTACAGCATAATAAACAGTACCACAGGAAAGTACTGCTCAATAGCTTTCATTTGAATGGTCACACTTTAGGATTTCATCCACAGACTCAAAAGTTAGGTCCACCTTGTACAGCATAATAAACAGTACTACAGGAAAGTACTGCTCAGTAGCTTTCATTTGAATGGTCACACTTTAGGATTTCATCCACAGACTCAAAAGTTAGGACCACCTTGTACAGCATAATAAACAGTACCACAGGAAAGTACTACTTTGTAGCTTTTATTTGAATGGTCACACTTAAGGATTTCATCCACTGACTCAAAAGTTAGGACCACCTTGTACATCATAATAAACAGTACCACAGGAAAGTACTGCTCAGTAGCTTTCATTTGAATGGTCACACTTTAGGATTTCATTCACAGACTCAAAAGTTAGAACCACCTTGTACAGCATAATAAACAGTACCACAGGAAAGTACTACTTTGTAGCTTTTATTTGATTGGCAGACTTAAACGTTACTAGTGCCACGTTGTACAACAGTCCAACCACGTTGTTCAACCATGTCGTTGTACAACCACGTTGTACAACAGTTCAACCACGTTGTTCAACAGTTCAACCACGTTGCTCAACCACGATGTTGTACAACCACGTTGTACAACAGTTCAACAGTTGAGCTAGCGTTATATTGTAAGTAATTTTAATTTTTATTACTGTTATGCGCAGGTGAGCAGGTAAGACACCTGCGCACTATAAACGCTTAAATATTATTAAAAATATTTAAAAACTATTCACCGAAGTGGAGGTGGGTAGTGGTGGATATTTACTGAGCCGCGAAACAGTGAGATAATATAACGAAAATGATGCTTTTTAACTCATTTATTATTGTCAATGATTACAATTTTTGCGCGCAAATTGCTGGGAGGTGAATAGCACTTGCTATTCCGAGTTTCAGTAGCCAATCAGAGCGCGCCAACAATGCTATCCACTGTTTCAGTATATACTAATATATTTTACTATATTATATTATTAAAAATATTAATATTATAGGAATGTACTACTCTCATTTGAATGGTCACACTTTTGGATATTATTTACAAAGTAAAAGATGCAAACACATCGCATGTCCTGAGGTTCGACTGTAGAAGTTAAGGGTTGTGATAAGTGCTTCATCGCATGCACGGAATCTGCGCATAGCAAGCAGATGTTAATGTCATTGGAGTTCAGCGGTACGTTGACAATCCGGAAAGGCTCATTTTGATTAAACATGTCTTTTTTTAATTGCTCAACTTACTGAAGGGCTTAGATCTCATGGATATACACACAATGATTCCCCATTGTTATAGTCTTTGTTTGTGATCTATTATTTCCGTGTAGTCTATTGTTTAGTCTTTGTTTCACGGTCTGGTTAGTATATCCATGAGATCTTTGCCTACTGAAGAATCACTGAAGTAATGGCGTTTAAAAATAGTTTAAAATACGTTAGAAAATACAGTTAGAAAATAAAAAATACTTTAGAAAATACAGCTGTTAGAAAATAAACGCGCTCGCCCCTACTGTATATTCTGCTCGCTCTTTTAATGAATCTTTCACTAGCTGAATAGATCGCTTAGTACATACCACTTATTAACCGAAATTGAGGTCATTACAGGGAAATCTCAGGCCGAGGTCTGAGATTTCCCTGTAATGACCGAACGGACGAGGTTAATAAGTTATTTATTATATGGCCTTTTTAGCTCTATTCTAAAAAATAATATAATAAAAAACACCGGAAGCAATTTTCAACATCCGCTTGCGCGCGCAAGAGGTCATTCGAGGTCGTGTTCACTGAACCAAAACGAACCTGGCGATGCGATTGAAACCACAAGAACCAGTTTATTTGACAATGAGACAATTTTTGTCTTTATTACATTAAGATGTAGTGCAAATTCAACCACTTTAATTTCACAAAACACACTGACCTGTGTTTACAAGTGTTTGACCCTTAAAAAGTTTAAAAGCTAAGGCAAAGATGGGCCTAGTTTGTGATTGAATTGTGAACACGTGGGAAGAACTTGCAGTTATTTCAGTGACATTTGCGATGAATCAGTCGTCGTCGCTCTCAATAACATAACGTCGCTTTTTCCCTTGTTGGATCGCCTTCACTGGGCCATTAAAGATCTGAAACTGGCATCCATAGTTACTGCTGATATTCGCTCCAGGAGAAACACCATTTGAAGCTGCTGGAACGCTTGTATTATTCACAGCGAGCAAATTCGTTTTTACGCTTGGCTTCCAGCACTTTTCGTGAAAAGGCACACTCATCGTCCTTCAGAATGTTCATCTTGGACCCGGTATCCGACAGAAACCTCTGGATAATTCTCTGCAGTCCCGTCAAAGTACTTGGCTCGTATTCCTCGCCATTGATTTTCCGTACGTCTTTAAAGAACTTTCCAAGCCGGAGGTGGTCAAGTTCTTCCGGTGGTAAGTCCAAAATCTGAACATTTGTCTTGTTTATCTCGCCAAGAAAACGGCAAAAACACTTCATATCACTTGACTTTTTTTTCGGTCTTTTCACTTTTCTGTTCTTGAACAAACGTTTGTAATTCCTCTTGATTGTTACTGAAATTTTCGTCGCCGTGAGTGGTAACTTTGGTCATGATGTTTTGCTCAGTTTTGGCCTGTTCTTCCTTCTCTCGGGATAATAAAACTCGCTCTCGCTGTGGCTCTCTTCGTCGCTCATACTAAAGAAGTATCGGTATGCTAATATTTTTCTTTCAGTTATTGAAAAGATAGTAATATTTTGTCGGTATTTTTTGTTGTTTTCACCCTCGCGCTCGTAGCTTTTACTTACAACTCAAAAAAGCTGTCGAGCCGAGAAAAATTTTTATAATGCCCGGTCATTACAAGAAAATCTTGCCCGCTCAGCAGCCAATCAGAGCGCGTGTACTATGGTAGCCATATAATAAAACAGAGTACTCGTGAATGAGACGAACGTTTTGAGACTAACATAGCCTGTAAACACGCTCCTTTTGGCGGCTATTGGGAAGATTCCGGGTACGAGACTGCTGACACTGATAATTTAATGTACCCAACCACTTTCACTAAATTTAAAAAGTGATACTCGTACCAGTCAGTTGTCGTATTTGTAGTTACGTTTACCCAGAAGGTTTCTGTTAAAGACCAGAGAAAGACGAATCAATCGTCCCAAAAGTTTACTCGTCGATTTATTTTAACGCAATACCCCAAATCAAAGGCTCCTTGAGAGCCAAGTCGTGAATATGAAACAACCATCGGACCTTTTCCTACCCTACACAAGGTGGGTCCTCTTAGATTGTACATGTTATGACTACTTCCCTTATGTTGCGGATCCACGTACCAATATCTTTTACCAAACAGGAGAAGGACACCTTCGTGTGTGTACGTAGCTGAGGGAGTCCTGGGTTATTCTCCAGAGCGTATAGCAAACACGTGGCAAGTAAAATCCACTGTGATTTTTATCAACAATGTTTTAAAGATGAATTACAGTCCGGACTGCACAATCTCAGCTCGGCAATGTTTGTCAGCCTCACACGAAGGAATGTGTTTACTAGCGAAAATGAAAATTACGTGACTAACTTACCTTTTCCTTTATTATTAATGTCAGATATCCTTGCCAAACAATAATAACAAGTAAAAGAACCCCGACGTTTTCCCAAACTGACGT
This sequence comes from Dendrophyllia cribrosa, assembly GCA_024195265.1. Lineage (NCBI taxonomy): Eukaryota > Metazoa > Cnidaria > Anthozoa > Scleractinia > Dendrophylliidae > Dendrophyllia > Dendrophyllia cribrosa. The sequence goes on from JAJLRJ010000013.1 coordinate 773,981, forward strand.
TTCATCTCATCGAACATTCGTAAACACAACGACCGTAATGGCGGACTTGGTTTTACTCTTATGTACTCCATGTATGCTATTACCGGAAGTGTAACATATCAACAATTTAATATAATTTTAATATAAAGTTCACGAAAAGCGAGCGACTTTTCTTCAGTAACCGCGATAAGTCGTATTCACGACTTAAAAAGGAGCTTGTTCACATGCAGGCTAAGATAAGACTGACATATTTTTATACAGTAATTTCAGTTCACTTACATTTTTCAACCATCCTGGCTATCTTTTTTCGTCTTCTCCGCCGGCACGTTTTAAAGATGAGAACAGCCAACGCCAAGGAGAGAAGAAATACGGCAATAGATAAAATGACTACTAACCAAAGTGGTATCCATATCTTTTTATCTGTGGAATTTAAAGGATCACAATAAACGTTTTCTTTTTGTCTCCAAGGATGTCTTCCCCGAGTAGGAAATTGAGTACGGGTACATCATTCCAATTTCTCCCAAGTCACGTGTTCAATCCTCTCTGAAGCTGACCAACAGGAAAGAGTCTGGGTACGGGACCGCTGACACTTGGTAATCTTACTTACAGAACTACTTTCATTTACTTTAAAAAGTGGTACTCGTACCAGTCAATCTCGTACTTGTAGTTTACCCTGAAGGTTTCTAATAAAGATCTGAGTACGACGTCGTTTATAAAATATGTCCAAGTTTTCAAAACATCACATTTGCTCACGCAGGTTGTTTTCATACAGACGTTTACGATTATTATTCTCAGTGACTGACTGACTAAAGCCAGAGCCAAGCGGAAAAGAGAGTTGAAGACACTTTTCAAAATCTTTGAGAGCGCAAGAGTGTCAATGAGATTAATGCCTGAGAGTTGAGGCCAAACGGCAGCTAGAGTTTGAAGTCCCCATAGACTCCAATGAATATTTGAGAGTATTCAAACACTTCGAGAGCGCACTAGAGTTGCCGAGAACGCATGAGAGTCGCCGAGAGCTCACGAGAGCCGCCGAGAGCTCACGAGAGTCGCCGATGGAAGGGGTGGCGAATGGTAAATCCGAGACGCCGAGGCCCTTGTTTCAAAATCCGAGACCACGACCGCAGCTACGTTATAATATCCGAGCCCGAGACCCAATGCGGGAAAATCCGAGCCCGAGACTTAGTGCCAAAAATATCCGATTCACCTATCAAACAACAAACAAGGATGAAGAACGAGAATGCTTGACAAAAGTATCCGAGACTCCGAGACCTTGAGGAAAAAAATCCGAGACTCCGAGACAGAAAAAGCACCAGCCAAACGAGACTTTAAGACTTAAAACAAAAACTGCTGAGATTTTGAAACCGGACCAAAATTTTCCGAGACCCACGATTTTGAAGGCACCCCTGAGAGAGCACGAGAGTCTCAAACCAAACGAGAGCGAGAGTTCTTGTCAACTGGCTTCTCGTTTGGCCAGGCCTTTAAGTTCATTGACTAACTGACTGAATGACTTTAGTTACTGACGTGGCTTACTCACGACTGTCTGTCTGTCTGTCTGACTGACTGACTACTGACTGAATGACTGACCGACTGACTGACTGACTGACTTACTGATTGACTGACTGTTTGTCGGCTGTCTGACTGACTGCTGATGACTGACCGGCTGGCTGGCTGACTGACTGTGTGACTGATTGTTATCTGGATGACCCACTGACTGAATACTAAATGACTAATGAATTGACTGGCTAATGACTTACTAAATGTACTGAAAGGATAAACCGCCGACTGACTAATAAATGCATGACTGACAGAATAATGACTAACTGAGTGGCTAAATTATAAATGTCTGAAGTGACTTACTTTCTGCATGGCCAACTGTCCATTTGAACGACGGATGTGCTAGTTTGCTAGTTTTTGCTAGTTTTTCTAATTTTACATTAGCTGGGGGCTAACTAGAAAACTCATCCGTTAATTTAGCTCCCAGGCTCAAAATTATATTAACTATTGAGATTATCAGTATTTAGTTAATAAAATGTGTATAGGTATTTTTATAATATAGTTGTAGAAAATAATGAGTAAAATAAAGTATTGTATTGTATTGTAGCTGAATGATCGACTGATGGCTAACTGACGACTGAGTGAGTGACTAATGAATAAATGACTGACTAATACTTTGATGACTGTCAGTGTGAAAAATGAAAGGGCAACTGCATCATCAAACAATAGATTTCGTGTTTAAGAAATACATAACAAAAACTCTCGAATTTTCATCACATACCCGCTGCTGTTTGGAAGGGCTGGACGTTTCTCATGTGGAATGTCGCATAAAAACCGCGGTTATTCTCTGCTTTCTTTGTGATCATCTGTATTTTCATGTCTGACATGGAATCTAAAAGACGGCCAGGTTTGTAAGAACCGCAAAATTCTTCCTTTCCCACAAGTAGTTTATTACCACGTGCGCAGCCAATTTCAAAATCATCGATGTTCACTTCCACGATGTAACCAACCGGAACTTCAATGTTCCAGGTACATGTGATGATTGGATAAGAATATGGATATCCGGGACTTACTAAAGAACCGTTATGGCCCTGCACTGTGATGGGTTTCTCTAGGCTGATGTCTGTTCGACATCGACTTGTATGATTACCTAACAGAAATAATCAGAGAGTAAATACGTGCATCAACTTTAACTGATTTACATAGTTTCAACAATTAGCTACTATTTCCACGAAGACTCCACAGCCTGATTTCCACGATTAAATTAATGATTAAAGACCGTTGATTAAGAAGGGTTTCACTGAATTGTCTTTTGTTACTTACAAGTCTGTCAGATTGAATTGTAATTTCGTAGAGAGAGAGTCTGAATTGTCAGTCGTCTTTTATTTCGCCCTAAATCCCCCCCCATCCCTAAATCCCCCTCCCCATCCCTAAATCCCCCTCCCCATCCCTAAATCCCCCTCCCCATCCCTAAATCCCCCTCCCCATCCCTAAATCCCCCTCCCCATCCCTAAATCCCCCTCCCCATCCCTAAATCCCCCCCCATCCCTAAATTCCCTCTCCCCCTCCATTCCGCCCACTGGGGGAGTCTGAGTGTAGTCAGTTAAGGGAGAAAAAAACAAAAGACCGAAAAAAGAAATATTTAGGGCAAAGAGGAAAACCAACAACAAACTTATTCCACATAAATATGACACCGAGTTCGCGATTCGACCCTGGACCGTCAGGCGAGGCGCTTACCACGGCGACATCTCTGATTCTTTTAGTGATACTCTAACTTCCCAGTTGGAACTTAACGATAGAAATTTCTGTTGCACATGATTTGAACATTTCAGTCTCACTTGTAGTCAACTCCCGATAGAATGGACATCTTGGGGATTGTAGTTCGTAATAAAGAGAGGTCCTAGTGACGGAAGTTATATTCGGTGTGGCTTCGGCGCCTGTCCACAATAACGTTATGCCCGTTACAGCAAGGTATCCGCAAGGCTGGTACTCAGGCAACTTAAGGTATGAAGAGGAAGTTTTTGCTCAGTCTTATTGAAAATTGATAGGCAACATTCCTCGGAAGCCTTAATAATATAACACATTTTTGAAGTCGGAATTCTAGTCACGTGACCCGTAATTGAACGTTAACGGGTAAAATCTTCAAGGTAAAATGGGGAACATAAAATCAAATTCAAGGAACCTTTTTTGGGTACTTATACTTTACATCGCAGGTACTCATTTTGAAATAGCCTTGTATGCATGTCCAAGCTTAATAGCAATGACGTAATTAAGGAAAAAAGGTCACGTGACTTGCGAAAATGCTTAATAACTTCTAATTGAAATTGCAGATACACCTTACAAGGCAGAATAAAATTGCATACACTTAATTTAATAATTTAATATCAATTTTCATCAAAATTACGATGTGGTAGTTAACTTTTAAATGATAAACAAGCACTCTCTCCCTACTGGCTGAACTGTCAGTAGCATCTAAGAAAGTTCACCCCAGTTAATTTCTTCCGGCATTTGGAAAGCTACTTCCCTTATCAGTAGTATTTCAACACGCTACTTACACTTTACATTTTCATTTTTATGCGAAATTCATTTCATTACCTTGTGGAACAGCCCCAAAGATTGTATAAAAGCCGTTATTCGTGCTTGGATCTGGCTGTTTGCCACTGGTATAATTAGGAGTAAAAAACACTTGAAGCTCATTCCTGGTAGAATAAATCACCGGTGGCTGTTCTTCACTGCAGTATATGCCCCAAAACGAGACAACGCTGCTAAAGTCGGTGGTAAAAAGTCATCCACTCGAACCCATGCGCCTGTACTTACTTCCTCTTCACAGTTTTCTTGGATGTTAAGCGTTGCAAATTGAAGCTTTACGCGATAGCCATCAGGCGCACTTAGTCTCCAAAAACACACACTGTCCGGTGGAAACTGAAGTGGGTAGTCTGGGGAGGACAGGCGCCCGGTTGAATTGTGGGTCAGATTAAGTTGAATCATTCTGCTGTCACGTGTGCAAACACCTAAAACATGGGTGGAATCCAACAAGTACGATACTACTTAAACAATTATCAGCAGCTTTATAGGGTAGGTTGTAAAATGGCAATAAACTCAATTCCTTAATTAACATGTGGTTGTTCAATTCTAGAATTAAAGCTTGCACTTGCGTTTGTGCTTGCATCACTGGTAAAAAAAAAAACAGGCTTTAGTAGCTGGTGGATACGCGTGCTCATTGCATGCAAGCTTTTGCGTGATTTTCTTATCCAATATCAGCCCTGTTAATATAGACACTGGTCCGGACTAATGAATTTAGCCTACCTTCAGATATGGCATCGTATCTAGCACGGAAATAGTAAAGGGTTTTATTTTTGAATGATATAAAAGTGACCACCATTCTGGGCCCGACTGAGTAAATTGGCGAAGGGGTCACATTACCACAGAATGTCCCGTATGTTGGGTCGTCAACACTGAAGCTGTCACGAAGCTCAACGCGGTCCACCTTTTCAGTACAGTTCTCCATTGACCTTGAACCAAGATGAAAGGCGAGGAAACTAAACTTTACGCGGTGACCTCTGGGCACTGTGATTATCCACCGGCATTTAAAGTTGGGACCCTTCAGAATTGGATATATTGGACTTACAAATGTTCCATTTGACCCGCTGAACACGACGTTGTTGTTTGCTGAAGCGTCATTATAAGTGGTGCATTCTTCTATAAGTAATAGATCAGTAAAATATTAGTGAAGCTCTGTATGAGTAATTCCAATGGCGGAAATTGGAAGTAAGATTATAACTACGGCACGGCGGCCATGTTGGAGGTCTATTGAATTCCCATCATCATGGCCGCCGTGAATTGACCATCATTACAGATTATACCGAATGAATACATTATATACCGAATGAATACATTAACAGTAAACAATAATCAAAATAGCAATGCAGCATATCATATTAGTAGTTTTTTACGTAATCACTTTGTGATGGCATATACTTGACCTGTACCTGACTGGCATTACACAGGTACGCACGTGACTGTAATAGCGGTTTCATAAATACATACTTTGAAACGAAAACCAACATTCCGTTAGCTCTGTTAATCACGTGTTACCAGCAACATTTAACAATCTCCAGTAAAGAGACATCTCTCAGACGGAGGACTGGCACTAATTCATAATCAAGGCCACCACAAACACAACATTTTCAAACACCGATAAGGCGTCACCTCCCACATAGGGGAATCTATAATTCTGACTGCATATAGCTACATTTTACTCTAGCAAGGGGACATAGGACAATCTGTAGTATGTCTTATCTTGTTAACCACCCATCCCTTGTTGGGCATATTTTCTCACCTGCTGGTTCCAGTTTTATAGAGGCACGAAACCCTCGATGGTTTAGTTTGGATTCACTTGCCACAACTGTGTATGTCACTATGAATTCGATATTGTTGCGAAGCAAGTCGTCGGGTACTAAGTCACCACAGTATCTACCCAGCACTCTTTTGTAAAACAATCCCTTTGATGCGGTTATTTCTACCGCCTCTCGAGAACAGTTCGCGCTGTTCTGTAGATCGAAGGAATTGAAGTGAATTTTAATAGAAAATCCACTGGGAACACGAACTTTCCATGAACAGTACACTGATTGGTTTGAAGGAAACTTTGTCGGACTTGAAATATTAACCGAGGTATGGTTAATTGAAAGTCGTATTGATCTGTTGGCGTTAGTAGATGTGCAACCTTGAAAATATTAAACAACAAACCGCGGTGAAAACATATTGAACTTATTCATTTTTGATAAAACTTGACGTTTCGTAGGCTACTACATACATTTTCAAAAGTGACCTTTACAGTGTTGTTATATAAGTATAGTTTTCAACACTGTAACGGTCACTTTTGAAAATGTATGTAGTAGCATACGAAACGTCAAGTTTTATCAAAAATGAATAAGTTCAATACGTTTATCACCGCGGTTTGTGTTCTATTACATAAAATAAAATACCATAAGGGATGGAGAGAGATACAACCTAAAATCGCGCCAAGGCACCGAAGGGTTGTTTCAAACTAAGAAATAAATTGTCAATCTACTAAAGATCATGAATGATTAAACTTTAGAAATGGCAAAAACTTATCAAACCTGTGCGACCGCACTTAGACAGACCTTTTTTACCGATGTGGCGCAGCCATATTCCCCGTCAAAATTAATATGGCTGCCGTATCGGTAAAATGCTCTATAAAAATGATAAGGTCGATAAGCGTTTGGCAAAGTTATTAATGAGCTTGGAACGTCTGCTAGTCCGGCGTTAGCAAATTATATTCCCACTATAGCTGTTCCTTTTTGCTATAAATATGCTTATTTTGTATGTCTGATACTTCCGATTTGGTGGCATCAATATCGATCTTTGTCTTCCCGCAAAACAATATTAACATCTTCGAAGCGTTGAAGATGTCGAAAGATAAGTTGCTAATGATTCTTCTTACCGATGGCTTGTTCTTGAAAGAAAAGACCTGACAAGAAAGGGTTATTCATCACAAGTGCTGAGAAAAATTTGCGTAAAGTCCTGTTGCCCATGGAATAAAAAGAATTACCGAAATTAAACTAAATTTAGTGAGTTAATAAGTTCCAATAATCCGAAGTTTCGAACGACCACCTTTTCGAAACTGGTCATTACCGCGTATAGTAGATGCGTTATTCAATTCTATGACATCGTTAAACTATTTAACGGTTAACAGAAAAAGTTGGACGTTTAACATGCACAGTGACCACAGTCGCATTGGTTCTCGTTTATAATATCAAGCCGAACTTATCCCAATCTGATAGGCAATAATTTGGATTTAAATTCTCGACTCCAAAAGGATCTACACTAGGTAATGCTGGATATAGGATATAGGTATCCAATTCTCTGCCTATCTTTTCTTTGTCTCCTTTTCGTTGTTAGGAACTGTTACCCGTGCGTGTATTTCAATAATGCATTTTAAGATTCAACGTCAAATGTTCCCTGTATTGCCTGGTGATTGTCCTTCAGAGAAATGATCTTAAAATGCCTGAATGTTGTTGACGTATAATGTACATTGTTATAAGAATATTAACATAAGCAATAAATCTACATTACAACTGCCCCTGTAGCAAAAGACGTACAGACACTACAATAATGTCATTTCCCTCACTTACCTAAACAAAACAACAAAGCAACAGTTTTCCAAATCATTTTTAAAACATCAGCTTGCGCCTAACGAGGAGTTTTACGTTATTTATGTAGTTCAGGATTCGCTGCATGATTTGAACTAATGCGGAAGTTGCATGAAAGCGAGATTCCAAGTCCTTCGCTGGCTCGAAACTGGAAGTTTCCGTTAACGTCGTTTAACGATACAGCTTGTAATATTATTATTAATATTGGGGATCTTAAGAAACCGTGACGTCCGGAGGCAACAAGAACGTCGCGCAATAATAAGCTTACTTGAGAGCAGTACAATGGTCAATCATTCTCGTTGTAGAATTTGCTCGTAAAAGTTGTGTTTAATCTGAAAACGTATGGCGAGTGTTCATTTGCTGTTGCTGCACCGTTACTTTAGAACTCGTTGTCAGATGACATTAAGAACTGTTCTACAGTTTTAAGTACCAGCTAATTTTTTTTCTCAAGCCTTTGAATATTTATTTTTATTTTTATTTAATTTTAATAGAGAAAAAAAAACTAAAATTTTTACTTTTCTTTTTAGTTTCAATATTAAATACCATTGACACTTAAATAGGTTTTCATTCATTCATTCATTCATTCAAATGCTGACCCATATAAATCTGGTCATTTTTGCCGCATAAGACGAATTCAACGGGCGCCAGGAATGTACTGGTGAGATCGCTCGCCTTACATCCAAGTGGCCTGGATCTTTGTCACATGTGGGTTGAGTTTATTGTTGGTTCTTCTGTGAGGGTTTATCTCCAGGTTCTTCTGTTTTTCTCCCCTTCTCAAAAGCCACTATTTATAAATTGCATTTCAATGTGGAATCTGCCGAGGGCCGCTATTGGGGTTTAAACAGTCGACGAGCAACAAATCCAACGTTTTGACTATACAAAAATATACCCGACTATTGAAAATCATTTTATTAACATTTGCTAGAAATAGAATTTATATTAGCTATGGTTTCTCTTGTTCGCTACAAGACATGTACATGCTCTACAACGTTAAAAAAACATGTAGGATCGTTGCTTCTACGACATAATAAGAAAGAACTTCAAATTCTCTTTGCAGGCAACGGCAGAGGAAGACTAAAAGCGACCAGAGCCTGCTTTCTTCTAATCTCGTGCCCAGGTTCTTCCCGGTTTTGAAAATGGCTGGCAGAGAATACCCTGGCAAACAGCAGGTCACGTGCCTTAATAGTGTAGTTCTAACTAGTGTGACCATTCAAATGAAACCTCTTCAACAGTACTTTTGCATGCATGGTACCATTTGTTTTTCAATATTTTACAAAATAAAATTTGTGATTGTTTTTGAATTCTGATATTTGGCATTTTCTTGGAAGATAAAGGGTTATGACATTATAGGTCACGTGAACTGCTTTTTGCCCTTGTCTTTTCCAATCACGTTACTTGGTTATGAGTCCAAGTCCTCCTCGTTATTGTTGCCGCTTCTAGGCGTTTTCTGTCTGTAATGCAGCATAGCCATCTCTTCTCGGCCTGTTGCTAGGTCCAGAGACTGTTGCTTCTTTCGCCTTCGGTGGATTCGAGCCATTTTCAAGACTATCAAGACGACGATAAAAGTTGCAAAACAGATAAAACAAGTTGTGATGACAGCAATGGCTACACGATTAAAATCTGTAGAGAAAAGGTGGAGATAATTAACTCAAAACAGATAAAACAAGTTGTCATTACAGCGATAGCTATGCGGTTAAAAAAAATCTGGATTTTCTGTTTCAAAACAGAAGACAATAAAAAATTTACAAAACAGAGAAGAAAGTTGCGATGACAGTGGCAGCTACACGGTTGAAAAAGTCTGTCGAGAAGAGTGGAAACTTGACAAGATTTTGAGTTCTTATTGGTTTATTGCGTTATTAGCTTGTCTTGATCAACTGACCAGGTTTTAGTTTTAGTTTTACAGCAGCAATCACTTTGACCAATCACAGCAGTCGTAAACAATCCAATGAACCAATCGGAGCTCGAAGCAAATACATGTAGCCGGCGCCAAGCGCGGGAAAACGCGTGAGAGCAAGTCATGATTGGTTTTGGTTTTACTTCTGATTGGTCGAGAAAGTGGCGCGAGTATTTTAGGCAATCACAAGGCGTAGCAATGCAAAACCAAAGCAATAGCGAGATTACTTTCGACACTCAATTGAAAAGCGCTCTAATACAAAGTAATACCTTCCGTGACTGTTTCTACATGACCCATGTCAGTCTGGCAGACTGTTATGTTGTAGCTTGTGACACCATATTTATCGACTGCGTGACAGGTGTAAATACCAAAATCTTCCGATGAAGAAATCGATACATTTAGAATGCCACTCGCACTGCCATTAGAAAGCACTAGTCCTCCTTTGTTCCATTCATAAAAAGTAAGTGTAGTACTGGGTACGAGACAAAACAGCGTTATAACGTGACCTATCTCTGACGTCACACATTCAGGCGTCCTAGGACTAATCCAAACTTTATATGGCGGAAATGCTAAATGATGTAGAAAAAAAATCAATTAATTCCTCATGACCGGGGTAGTTAGGAAGATAGGTAGCTAGCTGATTATGATAAATAAGCTGATGGAAATACCGTGTATAAATAGTTATCTATTCTATTCTATCTATCTAAGTGAAAGAAGCAAGAAAATGTGACGATTCAACCAAAAGTTATTGTGGGGGGGGGGGGGGGGGGGGGGGGTGGGGGGGGGGGGGGGGGGGGGGGGGTTCTTTCATCTAATACTGTTTATTATGCTGTACAAGGCGGTTCTTGCGTTCAAGTCTATGGATGAAACCCAAATTTGAAACAACTGAGCATTCATTCATATACATGTGGTGTTGTCTATTACGCAGCTGTGCACTTTGGTTGTATCTTGAGTATGCAACTAAAGCCGTTAAGTGCGAATATCCAAACGAAAGGTGTTGTTGTTTGATTCAAACTTACCGTACACACTCTATTAAGCCCCCCTTTCTCTAATACGTCCCCCTCCTCTCTACTAAGCCCCCTCCTCTCTACTAAGCCCCTGCCCCCTACAAAACCACGAAAGACAGGGCCGCTTAATAAAGTCGGGTTAGAATTACATAATATTCTTGATCTCAACATTTCCATATGGGACACTTTCATATACCCCCATTTTACACTTTAATCCCTGGAGAGTTATAAATAAGATAAATAAGCCCCTCTCTCTCCATTACGTCCACCCTCTAGACGACCTTAAAATATATAAGCCCCCCCCCCCCCCCCCCCCCTCCCTCCGATGGGGCCTTAACAGAGCGTTTACGGTAAGAGTAGAGGGGAAAACTGAAAACTTACCCTTGTCTTCGGATATGGTCTCAATTACAGCACTTGAGGAACTCGCTGCACTCCTCCATTTGTTATACACCGCATACACTCTAAAGTAATACTCTTTGTTTTCCTTTAGACCAATCACCTTCGTCGTTGTATCGCTTACAGTGCAGCCTCGACCAATCAGATTGTCTGTACAGTGTGCTTCTACCCATATTGTTTCCTTACAGCATCTCATTTCCACAGTGTAATTGGTGAGCATTGAATTGGTTGAAGTCCACGTTAATGTAATGGAATTGCTAGATCTAGAAACGAATCGTGGTTTGACGGGAAAACCTTGAATGAAAAGAGGAACAAATAAGATTATTGGCGAGGCACACAGATGGCTTGTGCGTGAATTTTAAAAAAGTGACATCATATTCATAAGGGCCAATGAGAGATGAGAATTAAAGGATTGAGAATCAGTTTACTACTGACTAAAACCTTCGACCCAGTCCCTCACCTAGTTTCTTGGTTTCCATTGGCTCTGATACTTGACTGAACACTCGAGGAGGCGAAGAAAACCTGACGAAATACGCATGCCCAGGACTCAAACCAGTCACGGTAACACTCCTACTAAGGTTTGTCACAACACACGAATCTTTAACCGTGCTTTGACTACATCTGACGTCATGCCATTTCTTCGTAGTGTTTGACCATATTTGTATCGTATGTGAAATCTGTGTCACGCCAGGTACGAGATATTTCATCGTGATAGTGTCCAGGCTACTTGAAATAAACTCAGGTTTTGCTTAGGAAATATAAGAAAATACATCAGGAAACAAACTTTGTCATTCTTTATTCTATGAATAAGGTATGCCAAGTAACAGTGAAGTGCGATGTTTCACTAGTCTGCGTAGCAGGCACTATCCTGAAGAAAAGGTACAAAACGGAGCATGGGTATTAGTCCGCTCCTCCGCCCTTTTTCGACCGTTTTCATCCCCATACCTCGCCTATAATTTATCTGAGGCCGACGCTAACTTTATTGGACAATTGTGCGTGAATTTATGTAACAAAATGGACGCGGTTCCATGCGTATGCTAACGTTTGAGAAAAACGTCTGTTTGTTTGCTGGTGAACAACCGCTTCGTTATGTACGTAGAAAGAAAAAAAAAGACACCATTGTACTTGCTAGAAAAAATAAACTGTTCTAAGAACATTATTAAAACAGAAAAACATCTCATTACTTATTCGATAAGTACTTTTAAGTACTAATAACAGTGCTATTATTGCCAATGTATTTCCTACGTAAGCAACACATGACCAACCTTGTTCAAAACAGGTGACTCCAGCGGCTTGATTTCCACCACAAGTGCGTTCTCCCCACCCATCGTGGGGACACTGAGTAAGAGAAGTCTCATTCCCAATGCATTGCACTCCACTCAACCACATAGTGTCATTTTCTTGCTTGATAATGGTGATATTTACTCGGTATGTGGACGCTCCTCCATAACCCAACGAACGACAAACAACATGCGCGTCTAACATATCCCAGCCTGCACCGCAAACTTGGCCCCAGACGCCGGAATAGAACACTTCAACTCGACCCTCGCTGGAGTTAGGTCCTTCCACTAAACGAACTAAAAAGATAATTATATTGTAATTTAGATTCATTTGTTCTTAGTCGGCAGATAATGCAATGTGTTATACCTTAGAGTCGGTGAATATAATTCTTGTGTGATTGCATACCTGTTTCGTTTGCCAATGCATTTAACAGTATGACTCCTATAAAATATAAAATGAAAATAGTTTATTTAGTGAAAAGCCTTACAACAAGGCGAAATTTCATCCCAAAAAAATGCCCCCTGAAAGGAGACATTTGCTCCGGGCTTGCGCGTTACTAAAATGAACTATTGCCCATGCGCAGTTCAGCTCGAACGGCCTGGGCGCTAGTCCGCGCAAGTCACCAACAGAAGCCAAAATAAGCTCAGTCGAAGCATATTGCACTGAAAAATGGCTAAATGACGGTTTTTTTCGCTCCACCTAAATCATATTTCCCACCAAAATGTTCACTAGATCCCAGTCTCTTCAAAACCGTGTGTGGATGTTGACATTACCACTATTAAAATGAGTTATACCGCTAAAAGCGATGACCGCGCGGTTGAACTCCATACAAGCCTTTTCTTCTGGTCACTTCAAGGTCAAAATGACGGGACTGTTTTTTTAAGTTATTAAAATATTTTAACGTTTCCAGATAGAATAATAACCAAATTATTGGAATCCGAGTGTGGATTTCCGAAACGTAATTCATAAATGGGCTAAATTTTGATTTTTCCTTTAAAAAAATGGCGTTTTCGCTGTGATTTTAAGTATCAAATTGGTGGTCTGGGGACGAGTTTAAAAATTAGAGGCAAATGTCATCGCAATTTTTTGCCATGATAAGTGTTAAAACCTTTAATTCTCTTTAATTTAAATTATTGTATCGGTCAGTTCTGAGCAATTATGATCCTCCCCCCGTATGGTTTGGAATGTGTTCATGGACTTGGTTGGAATGCTGGCATTTGACTAGCGATAAAACGCACTTTTCGGTGGTCGTAAGGATGAAACATTTTATTTTTAAGAAGAGGATGGGCAATTTTTCTGAGCATGAATTGTTTTCTGTCTTAAGGCTATGCAAGAATTTTTTCGGAATTTTTCCATAGTTTTCTTTTTTTTGGTTCGTTGTACATGAATTTTTTCTCTACTTTTGCTGTGCGTTGTAGAAGCTTTTTGGTAGCGAAAACTTAATGAAATTACATAACTAAAAAATCGTGAACTACTGGATAGCATTTGCAAATCGGAAATTAGTTCCAATATCAGTACCCCGAAAGTTAAATTTTATTATAGGGGAAAATAATGTAATTGTAACATTAAAGTTTAATCCTGAGATTACGATGCTTGAATAAAGTTCATATCATATTATATCCTGATAGCGTACATGGTGCAATAAGCCCCCTCCCCCATCTCTGCTAAGCCCCCCCCCCCCCCCTTCTAATAAGCCACCCCTCAAGTACCCCTCAAGTACCTCAAATAAACTTTACCTTACTTTAATAAACTTTACCTTTATTAATTCAATCATTACTGTTGTTGTTGTTGTCAATCATTACTCGGTGACACAGTTGTAATTTTACTAGTTTTCAGTTCTTTGCTTTATACATTTAAATTTAGTTCGCTTTTAATAACTATCACTTCTGATGATGTATGTGGTACATACAAAACGATCAAGTAACTGAAAGGAATGCATTTTAGACAAATGTTTATAACCGCTGTTTGCGATTTGTTTTTGTTACCTCAAATAAATAAGCCACCCGGTTAGCTTAATAGAGATGAACATTACGGTATATGAAATAAAAAAATATATAAACATGTACATATTATAGTTGTCATTTTGGCGGCCTAACGTGATAAATGAGTTGTCCCAAGAGTGCCAAAAATCAAATTTCAAGAAAAAAATTCCAAATTTCACTTTGTAAAGCTCCTGAAAAAACTGACAAAACAAATGGTGCCATAAGTACTGCTTAATAATAAGATGTTTCATTTGAATGGTTACACCATAGGATTTCGTTGCCAGACTCTAAAGTTACAACTAGATTACATGTCTCCAATATTGGTTCGATATTGACTCAGGGAGTGGAAGGGTTATCACACTGTCTCATAATCGATTTTCGTTTCCGCTTCGAGTCATTGTCGCGTAACTCAAATGGTCTTATGACTCCAGTGAAATGTAACTGGGCTCAACAATCGTCTAACGTGTTTAAAAAGTGGGACAAGTGTACACACTTTGGGCTCAATTGAACAGAGTCGATTCCGAGAAATAAGAATTGCCGGTAACCTTTGATTGTGCTAGACAATTAAGTTATTTTACAGGTCCACTGTCCTCTGTATCACAAATACCCTGCTAATTGCATCCTGATGACCTTCCCTTATTGGAGTTTATTGCACGCAGTTCTGGTAATTATTAACCTGAGAACACACCGCTAAGTCTTTTAGTCGCCAGAAGGATTAAATTGAAACTGACTACAAGGCAAAAATCCTTTATCCTCTAAAGTCAAGAAGCTGTTGTTTAGTTACAACGGCGTCTCAAGCTTGCGTTGTCAAGGTACTGAATAATTTGGCGAGATAATTGTCATAATTCACTTCCAGCCGCTGTAATGTTATTTGTTTCGAGCTGTTCGCCTGTTCATCAACTCTTGTCTGTGCACTGCATTCATATTAAAAACATGCAACGATTTGGATTGAAAGCAGTGCAACTAAACTCAAGGCAAAGCGTTTCAGTTACAAGATTTAGGGTAAGTAATTAGAAGATTAAACATCCCATACGCGATATTTGTAAACACATTAACCAGGGGGTAAAAAGAGGCTTTGTTGTATGCTAAGATTTCAGCATATCGTCACAATGGGACGTTACAAGGTAGATTATCTTACCTGCTAACACAAGAAACTGGATTGCTCTTTTACGCTCCATTGTTTAGGAATTTTACTCTGTTTACAGTGAGAATTCGTGAGCCTTGTCATTGTTAATTTTATACATTTGCATTCGTCACTTTAGGATGACGTAACAGGTTTAGCGATGCAGCTTTTTGATTTGATTAATGACAACAATGGCTGACGGATCCCAGGGGTGCCTTAAATTAAAATTGTATGAACAAACAGTACAGTACTGCTGGAAAGTACTGCTCAACAGCTGTTTATTATGCTGTACAAGGTCGTTCTAACTTTTGAGTTTGTGAATGAAATCCTAAAGTGTGACCATTTAAATGAAAGCTATATTGAGTTGATTGAGCAGTTCTTTCCTGTGGTGCTGTTTATTTTGCTGTACAAGGTGGTTCTATAAACTTTGAGTCTGTTAATGAAATCGTAAAGTGCCACCTCACAAATGAATTCACGACAGAAAAATACTGCTCAAAAGCTTTTAATCGAATGGTCACACTGTACCTTCACTGTAGGATTTGATTTACGGGCTCAAACCTTTTAAAATCGAACCATTGTGTACACTATATTTAATAAAAGACAATAAAAAGCTTGAAAGGGGACATACAGTTCTATTGCTCTCATTTACAAAATAAATAAATAATCCGGGATGATTATACTTTAGGAAAGTTAGCCATAAAAAATAAATTCAAGAAACAGAACATGGCGGCTAGAAGTAACCGCTTCTAATAGAACGATTTGTTTGGAGTAACTTAAGATTTATCTGTTTATTTTGAAAACATCGTTTGACCTTTTGAAGTTATTCATTGGCTATTTTTATTATTTATCAGTTACTGGTGTAAAAATAACGAAACAATGTGTGGTAAATAATCAAGCCGTCAATATTGACGATAGACTTTATGTTTTATGACATATTGAGTCAAACACTTCTCATACCAACTGGACCATATGTTACCTTCCCGAGTAGCTGTTTCGTTGTTAACCCTTATGCATTACTTATCTTCAGTAAATTAACTGCATAATCAAAACAAACTAATATTTAAACACACAAAAGTCAAAATAGAAATTTATTTTCAACTGGAAAACCAACTTGCGTTTTCTCGTGACACATTGAAAGCGGAAATGACGCGTCAATGCAGTCTTGAGCAACGCCGACTTTGGGTCAAGGTCAAAAGTATTTTATACACATTTCTTTCAATTCTACACATTCCGGCTGCTAAATTTAGGCTCCAAAAGGTCTTTCACACCAACTATTTTTTGCTGTTATTTTGCGGTGATTTCATCGCGATTTCGCAAAGTTTTGCTGAGACGCAAGTAAGATTTTCCCAGTGCCGTGGTCAGGACAGCTTTTATGTTGATAATGCTTGCGCCGGGTGCTCTTGTTGCGCGGAAAATTTTTGAGTAAATCATTGAAAAATGTAGTTTTTAGTTCTAACTTTTAAGTCTGTGGGAAGTGGTCATAACAAGTATACTCGACGAAGACCCACCTTGTGTAGGGGTAGGGGGGCTACGCCAGATACCACTGACCTATCTAATGAGTGTAATGGAAAAAATGTTTTGGCTTAAAAATCGGAGATGAAACTTAACTTAAACTTAACTGTATGCATGAAGCTTGCATTGCTAGTAAAACGGCACAGGAAGATTTAAATCTTTCTATCAGTTCCTACTGCTGATAGAATGGGAGCTATACCAACAAGACAACATCTTTTTAGGTGGGGAAGAGGGGGTACATAAAGAGACCACCTGAGTCTTTCTGTAAAATGGTGGGTCCTGTCCGAGTACAATGGTTTTGACCATTTCCCTGTGGACGAAATCCTAAGGTGTGACCATTCAAATTAAACCTCTTCAGCAGTACTTTTGCATGGTACCATTTGTTCTAACTTTTGAGTCTGTTGATGAAATCCTATGGTGTGACCATTCAAATGAAACTTCTTCAGCAGTACTTTTGCATGGTACCATTTGTTCTAACTTTTGAGTCTGTTGACGAAATCCTATGGTGTGACCATTCAAATGAAACCTCTTCAGCAGTACTTTTGCATGGTACCACTTTTTCTAACTTTTGAGTCTGTTGATGAAATCCTATGGTGTGACCATTCAAATGAAACCTCTTTGACAGTACTTTTACATGGTATCATTTGTTTTTCGATATTTTACAAAATGAAATTTGGGATTTTTCTATAATTTTGACTTTTGGCACTTTTGGGAGTTTTAAAATCCTGATGGAAATCGCATTTGCAAACACTGCTTTCAACTGGCAGCTAAAACAGCTTTCGTGGCCGCTTTTCACATTGAATGAATAGCTCTTCTAGAATTCACTTTACATCTTCCTCTTAGTGTCCTATAAGCCATTTGTATACCAAACAAAGGTACATAGCTTCAATTTGGGGAAGTTTTGACTAATAAACGGTCGAAATCCCCGTGGTATAGCTCCACCTTAAATTAGGCAGAAACCAAACAGGTTGAAAAAATAACTGGCTGAGCGCAATAAAAAGGTTTTATATTTTGTCAGTTTACATTTATTTACATGAGTATCTTTCACTCGATTCTCAAAAGAGTACGATGACAGTTAGGCTGGATTACCAGCCGCTTTAGGGAAATGGGCCCGCGCTCACCCCTCCCTCCCCTTTCTCAGGGAGGAATACTGCACCCGAGTAAGCAGCGGAAATCGAGGGAAGAATACAGTTACCCAGTACCTGAAAGTAACATTATCATTAATAAACGGGCTCTGTCCACACACGTACATGCGTTTTCCATTAACACGTCTGTGTTTTTATTCGCTGCTTCATAGTGTTTGTTCGCTGTTATTAATTACGTCATCCGTTTTCGATCGTTTTAGATTGGATGAAAGGTCAGCCCACATAAGAAAACTCTTATTATTGCTTGTTTTTGTCATTCACTTAAACGATAAATCTCCAATTTCGACTTTGGCGAGCGTTTTTAAAAGTCTACGTTTCAGTGCATTTTCGACCGACATAACCACGTGACATACGTGTGGGCGGGGCTGGAGCGGCAACAGTTGCTTTTAATTTAACGCACCCTTTCACTCCCAGAGTCAATTATGGAGACATGCAGTGTAGTTCTAACTTTTGAGTCTGTCAACGAAATCCTATGGTGTGACCATTCAAATGAAACCTCTTCAGCAGTACTTTTGCATGGTACCATTTGTTCTAACTTTTGAGTCTATTGATGAAATCCTATGGTGTGACCATTCAAATGAAACCTCTTCAGCAGTACTTTTGCATGGTACCATTTGTTCTAACTTTTGAGTCTGTGGATGAAATCCTATGGTGTGACCATTCAAATGAAGCCTCTTCAGCGGTACTTTTGCATGGTACCATTTGTTTTTCAATATTTTACAAAATGAAATTTGGGATTTTTCTTGAATTTTGATTGTGGGCTGTCTTGGGAGTTAAAGGGTAAAGCAACTAATAATCAATGTATTGTATTACTACTACTACTACTACTACTACTACTACTACTACTAATTCATCTCAAATTTTGTAAACACTACTTAGAAGTAAACAATAAGGCCTCTAACGTAGCTTGCAGAGCCGAACTTGGAAGATTACCGTTAATAATCCCAATTAATCAGAAAATTATGAAATATTTTGTTTATCTAAACAACAAAGATAATGACTCTAAAGTCAAACAATCTTTCCTCATGTCAAAGAATTTACATTTTATTAATAACTCCGGATTTTATTCCAATTTTATGAACTTGATAGAACAATATCATCTATCCAATTCAGATCCTGAATCCTTAGATAATGATAGAATTAGGCGATATACAACTAATATGAAAGAGAAATACATATCCTTTTGGCGACACAGAATTTTATAAAGTTTTTAAAGATGAATACTTTACATCTGATTATTTAAACCAGCTAAGAAACTTTAATGAAAGACGAAATTTAGTGAAGTTTAGAGTACGTAATCACAAACTTATGATTGAAGTAGGTCGATATCAAACCGATCATATGCCCAGAGAAACTCATTTCTTGTTGCAGTGTAGCAAACACTCTCTGCAGAGGCAGACATTCTTAAATCGAATCAATGAAATAATACCTGACATCGAAAGGAAATCAACCTCGTATAAAACCTCTCATGAACTCTAACGACTATCATGTGAATAAGCTAGTAATGAAGTTTATTTCCTTGTGTATGAATATACGTGATACATTGTTATTATCAAGTGACAGTGATGTAACTTAAGTTCATTAGCATAATATTAGAGTACTATTAGTCTTGTTTTGTTATTAATTGCTATAAATATGCTTTTGCAATACTGTAAAATCTTGCGGTCATGCAAATAAAGCAATTTTACTACTACTAACCACTACCGCTACCACTACCACTACCACTACCACTACCATTACCGCTACCACTACCACTACCACTACCACTACTACTACTACCACTACTACTACCACTACTACTACCACTACTACTACCACTACTACTACTACTACTACTACTACTACTACTACTACTACTATGACTACTACTACTACTACTACCACTACTACTACCACTACTACTACTACTACTACTACTACTACTACTACTACTACTACTACTACTACTACTACTACTACTACTACTACTACTACTACTACTATGACTACTACTACTACTACTACTACTAATAACAATAATAATAATATAGTGCTATTCCCTAACGCTTTACAATGTAAAATTATAATAGTTATCGTATAGTTTGGATTCTTGAGCAAGCAAGGCTAAACATGCTACACCCTCCTTTTATATTTAAAACACACAACTTTTGACATAGAAAATGTTTTGTACGGATTCGTATTTACTCATTGATAAACCTCGGAAAACCTGCTCGCTAACAAAGCTCGGAGTTTTGAAGCAGTTTTTGAACAAGAATCCATACACCGCACTTTCTATGAAGTATTAAACTATATTTTAACCATACACAACTATACACCGGATATCTTCCTTGTTTTTTCATTTCGATGTATTTTACAACATATCGGTAACAATAATCTATTCTCCCTTCATCGAATCAGTTCGTAGATTTTTTGTGTAACCCTTCGTCCTTCAAGTGTTGCTGCAAAAAAAATTAAAACAGAACAGTTTTCAAAAGCTAAAACATACATGACTTGAGCCTTACTGTTTGCCTCATAGAAGTGGTCTTAACGTTGAGATCGAGGACGACATCCTAAACTGTGAACCTATATTATTTCGGACTCATCTCGTTTTCATATTATTGTACTCTCAGTAAAGTCAGAAAGCTGATAAGAGTTTATAGTTAAGTTTATAAGAGGACATGTGAATGGGTAGGCCGGAATACGCCCGGGGGGGGAACTCCCATATAAAAATGACGGGGGTGCTCGTCGTACCTTTAAGGGGTCAATAATTTGTAGATTGGTACCGGTTAGGGTACTAAAATCTGAAATGACTACGGTTAGAATTATTGCGGTACCTTTTAGGGTGTTTTTCGAAAATTTCCGACGAGCACCCCCGTCATTTTTATATGGGAGTCCCCCCCCCGGGGGAATATGGATATACGAGGAGTAATAGGAGAAGAGTCTGAGATAATACGTCTCTGTACTTCAAAGTCACGACTAATTTCGGCAGTTGTGTCCAGGGGTTAAGCCGTTCCGCCATATTCCACCTTCTCCGTTTTTAAAATGGCCGGGCAGGCGAGGAAACCCTTGAACATGGCTTCTAAAATACTCCAAGAATCACGTGACAAAATACTCCAAGAATCACGTGACAAAATACTCCAAGAATCACGTGACAAAATACTCCAAGAATCGTGGAGTAATTTGTCACGTGACAAAATACTCCAAGAATCGCGGAGTAATTTGTCACGTGACAAAATACTCCAAGAATCGTGGAGTAATTTGTCACGTGACAAAATACCAAGAATCGTGGAGTAATTTGTCACGTGGCACACGATGAAATGGTGTTTTCGGAGGTCCTGTTCAGTGATTGACAGCTGTGTTTGTTTTCTGGCAACCTGAAACTGTTGTTCAAACGAAACGAAGACATTTCATCATCATCACGTACGCGACAAAATACTCCAGGTTATTTTTGGAGTACTTTGGCAGACTTGTCCAGCGGTTTTCTACGCCCGGCGCGCCATTTTGAAAGCTGAGAGTCCCTGGGGACGAGGTTGGTAAAGTAATAGATGAACTGCACAAACCTGTCATAGATGGGGTTACACATAGCATCTCCCGGCTCTAAAGTATCGTATACTGGGGTTCTTAGTGACTGGTATTGATTGGCCGGTTGCTTGTCTCTCTTATCCATGGTGTCAAGACTTAGGTCAGTGTAAAGTTCATTTGTTTCTGAAGAGCATCCTTTGTTTGCTATAGTGAAACCACTAAGGACACAAAGACAAACACGAAATAGTTAAAGAATCATTAAAGGACTGTTTCTTGCGTGCGCTTTCAACGCGCGCTCAGTATAACAGTTACGATTTTTGTATGGCGTAGTTCTGCTCTGGTAAAGCCCGAAACGTTTATGTCATACAAGTGTCACGTATCACACGAGCTTCGTCTCTTATTCTTATAGCTGTGGACAAACCTTAACCGCGGTCAAACGAGAGAAATTTGCAAAAGTTAAGCAAAGAACTTAAAAGTTAAGGTTGTCATTTTCACTGTTTAAAGTTTAATATATTGCCAATACACTGTCAACTTACCAAACGTTTTTAAAGTTTACCAAAAAAAGTTCTAAGCGTTTAAAAACTGTGAACTGCAGAATTGTCGGCGCCATTTGCCAACATAATTTCGATCAGGCGCAAAGAGTTTTGATCAGTTTTCAACAGAAAAAAACTCATCATTTTGAGAAAAATTAAAAGATAGTAACGTCAACTAATTTTTTTTATACATCCTTGCCCATATTTCCATTTAATATTAAATAAAATCTCACTAAATAAAACGAAAAACGCCTCGGACGTTTAATCGCGGCGGAGGACAAACCTGGGAGTGGGCTAAATTCAAACGCAGCCTTAATCAGTCTGTTTCCGTAAAGGCCGGGACACCGGTGCAACTTTACTTACAACGTTGCGGGCAACAATTGCAAGTTTTTTAGCGGTGCTGCACGATGCAATAGGCCTTATGCATGATGACGTCACCAGCAGAAAATGCACCACCAAGCCTCGTTTGTACGAAATTCCCTGCAAACCTTTGACAAGTTCACGTTGTTTTTGAGTGGGTATTCTTTTCAAATTTGCTCCTTTGAGAATACATTGATGAGATTGTCACGGGTTTACACTTTGAAAGCGAGGCTTGGAAGTGAAATTAGCTAGGCTGACGTAAATGTGCATAAGGGCTATTTGTTGCGCGCAACGTCACAAAAGTAGAACTCGATTCTACTTCTGCAACTTTTGTGCGCATGCAAGCACAGTTACACAGTGTGTCCGGGCCTTGAGTAGTACCAGCGGGTTTGTCGGAGACATGTCAGCGGCACATGAGCGCCAGCGATATAAGTGAACCATGCTAAAGAAAATTGACAGTACAATTCTTAAATTATATTTTTATATCAAATAAGGTCTAGTAATTACACCTATAAGAGGGTAAACTGCTCAGCAAAATGGTTAGTAGTCATTGAGGATCTAGGAGGGAGTATAGGGGGCCCGCCCATTATTTTGCAAAAAAAAAAAATGGTCCGAAGGGACGAAATTTTCACTTAATTTCACCCCAACCCACGACTAACACAGTCACAGTTCGCACAAAAATGGCCAAGGACTAATTTTTACACAGTGAATCTTTCACCCCTAACAAGTCCTTGAACAGTTTCCGGACTAGTGTTTGATTGTTTTGATCCTTACCGGTCATAGCATGGATTTTCAACTGAAGGTGGTGGTTGAGCCATCGACCTTAAAATTAACGAATAATTAGTATTTTAGTAGCAGGTAACGGGTTTAGATTGTGTCTTTATTATTCCGCCTTCTTTCTTCAAAAGTTAACCATTGTAATGTGTTCGACTTTCCATGATTCTTACCTATCATAACAAGGATTTTCACTTAGCGTCTGTGGGCTGAAAATCAACACAATGTAGGAACAGATAAGTGTTGACAGATTATGAGCTTAGACTATCTCAGTGACAAAATAATAAAACGCCCAAGGACAAACATCAAAAAGTTCTAGTCAGAAGAAACATTTTTTTCCATTTAACGTAGATTTTACTGTAATTTATACTTGCGTACTGATGTTTGTTTGATTTAAATTTTTACGCTTACCCAAGCCATATATGGTTCGTAGGCGTTTAAAAACCATGTAAAACTGGAAATCCACCTTTACTGGACAGAACATTGATTGTTCTGTAACATACGCCATTTTTTAGCAATAACCACTTATTTCTTTGCAATATAAATTGGAAAAATGTACATATAAGATGTATTGAGTTTAATATTACATTATATTATTATATATAATATATAACATATTACCTTGCATAAATAACGCTTGGTATGTCCTTGTTTTTTTTCTTATTCCTCCTCCTGTATAGAAACATCAAATATTTCATTAATTTAACTGATATATTGTTTAAATAACTGACGGGATGGTGTAAAAATCGATTTATTAATTGATTGATTGCTTGATTGGCTGCCTGTCTGATTGAATGATTGATTAATCGATAACTCACCGGACTGAATTTATACTTACATACATACATACATACACATACATACATACATACATACATGCATACACACATACATACACACATACATACATACATACATACATACATACATAAACTTTATTTAAATTCGGATTTACAGAGTAGCATAGATATGCTAATATCTTCGAAAGCTAACTAACTTAGATACACGTATATATAATTGACTGGCCTGACTGACTGGCCTGACTGACTGGCCTGACTGACTGGCCTGACTGACTGGCCTGACTGACTGGCCTGACTGACTGGCCTGACTGGCTGATTGTTAGATTTATTAACTTGATAAATTAGTTGACTGATGTATGGATTGGTGAGAGGATGGAAGAATGAATGGAAAGAGACTGCTTATTTATTGATTGATTACTGTCTAAAGTATGGCAAGTATACGAGTTGGTGGATTTGTTCATTATGCATCACTGACCTTTTATAATAGAGGAAGCCAGCTAGAACTAAGAAAACCAGGAAAACCAATACCACTACAGGAACTACAACAGCTACCAAATTAAAACCTGTCAAAAAAAGTGTATTAAATTAGAGAACTTAAACATTAGTTAAAACAAAACACATCTTTTGTGAAACTTTGCAGAAGAGTTTTTCAGAACGTAAAACAAATGTTGTCAAGTTTAACTTTCTGAATCTAAAACTTGTGTTCCTATTGAACCAAAAATAACTCCAACACCACCTTGAGCGTTTTGAAAGGTTTTGGTAGCTTACAGGTTGTTAGATGATGTAAAAATAAGCTCAAAGATGTGTTGCTCATTATAACACTTGCTTGAAGTTCAACGTCGGTTCTGTATTCTTTGAAACCAAACGTTGTACTTTACGACAAAACCTTCTTCCTTCTCGCTCATCAATTTTAGTATCAAAATTATAAAAGGTCACTTTTTTAGTGTTCAAATGATATGATTCTTAACTAAATATAAATGGTACTCTATCTTCACATTATATCTGTGATCAAATCAAAACAAAAGAGTTACGGACCGTTTAGTCGCCAGCGTTATATGTAACACAAGCGCGGTCTAACTCAATTTCAATCAGACCAACCCTAATATTTAAACGCTATTTACTGTAAACAGTGTCCGGAAGGAACAGACTTGAAAAACATTTATCTTCTTAAAATGGCTCACTGATAAGCATATAAGGAGGTCCACTAATTGTCTTAAAACGCGGTCTAAGTTAGACTTCGTTTAAATGACGGTCTTACAGGTTTGTCACCTTTTCCTTCAGTTTGTCCCCTTTGATCCTTTTTTGCACCCCCCTTTGTCGATGTCGATTCTCTGTTAGTTGTTGTCTTTTCCAGTGTGAAAGCAGATGATGACGTCATTTCCGGATTTTTTGTTGAAGCAGTAGTTGTTTCTGGTTAGGAGAGAAATTGACAATATTGACGATTTTTTCAAACCACTATAAACAATAACTGCAACTTATATCGCCGATTTGTCACGGTGTATCCAGTTGTGAACAAGTGATCAAAGCTGGAATATGTGTTGAAGAAAAACCGGCCTCAGTTATATCTTTATTTTGATCTTAAAGGAAAAATCTCTCAGGCACGTACTTCGGGTAGACCTATTCTAAAGCTGGGCTAAAATGCTTTTAGCGACGAGCAGGATTTGTGCTAGGCCTGTCACCTTTTATAACAACCTAAAAAATCGCAAAAAGCCGCAATCTCTATTTACGTCCGCCATTGTTGTTTGTGTGGCTCACTTTGGGAAACCGGTTTTTCATGCGCCCGTGGCGAAATGTTTTGGTCTAGCCAATCAAATTTGTTGTTACATCAGTAACTCCAGGTGGAGTCTGGAAACGAGTAGGAGTAACCAATCAGCGACCTGATACAGCTTCTGTATTGGATTCTCGCATGGAAATGAGGTTGTGTATTCGAGTAACCAGAGGTCCATTTCGCGAGCTTCTTCTAACCGTTTATGCGGTCAATTTCACTCATGATATTATATTCAGAGAACGGACCTCTGGATCCAGGGTGGGCATCCACTAGAACTGAACCTAAGGTGATTATATAAGTAATAACAACCTAAATTGCACTAAAAACCTTAAATGAATCAAACACCACAAATTTGAGCAGAAACTCGACTGATAGGAGACCTCTCGCAGTGGGTTTAGTTGAATACGTACGCCATAATATAATGAAGGAAATCGGGCTTATCTATAAACTATCCGGCTAGCTATCTATCTAACTATATCTAACACATGGATTTTGGAAACACGACGTCTGAGTTTATACGTACGTTTGTTCTTCAGGATCAGTCACAATAAAGAAATGCTTACGTCACACGACAGCACTTACCCGGACATTTATCCTCGCAGTATAACGCACTGAAGCCGGTGTAAGACACATTTTTATCTGATTTGAATATTATAAACATTTGACTTGAGAAGGAGAATATTCCTTCCTTGGGGGGAGGTTGACCTCCGTAAAAGATTTCCAACACATCCCCTGTGGCGTTCTCTCCATCATACACGTATAAACCGTCCGTGTTATTTTCGCTTTGCAAACTGAAGTCTGTGAACGTCAAGTGGATTTGTTGCCCTGGGCTGACCGTGATCCTCCAGGAGCAGTACTGTCCATCCGGATAATTTTTTGGATAGTTTGGTGAATGGAAAGTACCGTTGTTTCCAGTCAAGGTCCAATTACAACCTGTAAAGGAAAAATAATTATAACAATTACTATATATTAATTCACTAAGCTTGGCGAAAATGAAATATATTGTCTCTCAAATGGCAAAAAGGCCCTTTCATCTCTGAAGGGTTTGACAAGTGAGATTAAACCATAGAATGAAGGCAATAGTATGTTTGAGCAATAAACCGTATAAATTATGAAACTAAGCATAAAACATGTTTGAAACGAACACCCAATGTTAATAATGTAGGTACAATGATGTGCAGGGGAAAATGTAAGTATATTCACTGCTAAGCATGTTTATATATCATACACGAGGAAGAGTTTTTCATTAGGATTTCGAAACATCGATAAGTGGGTTGAAACGAGTTGCAGCCTGAAGAAGTCACGTGGGGAGCACTGGCTTATATTACAAGTATTATCAATTTCCCCTATACTCGTGCGCCAAAATAAAGTAAAACTTGTTACGTTTCTTGGAATTTTAGTTAGACAGAAAGAAAATTTAGCTGCAAAAAGAGTACTTAGTGGATTTCAATTGGATTTTACTCACCCCGATAGTAGCAGTAATAAATGGTGGGGTGCTTTTTTTCAGCATTATAAGGATACGCCCATGCTCTTTTATCCTTATTGTCATCGTGTTCTGTGTCATAATATATCCATTCCAGGGTCGCTATCGCCCACTTGACCATCTGGCATTTTGCTGATCCGTAAGCCAGTAGAAAAAATGGGGATTCAGTTGGAAAGATGATAGGTTTGTTTTTGTCACCGTCTGTTTTACAGCAAAAGCGAATCTGTGTGTTTTCGTTATATCTGCCACCTGGGAGCACACCACCGTTAGCATTCGAGTTGTATTTGTTTTCATCATCCCAATAGACATAACCATCGTTTGTTAGACCTGTAGCGCATTGACCACTCTTATAAATACAGTATTGACCTGTAGAGAGTATCAGATTTAATTAAGAATTTATATGCCAGTGTGCTTACTACGTTAATACTAACAATAAAAATAGAAATAAAATTACTGCACATTTCTCCATATCCTCTTTTTATCAGAATGATTTTTGAAACTTCAAGAAGGAACAAAGAAAAAACAAAGCAGTCCTAGGATGTCAAAAAAGGTCTCAAATAGACACGAAAACAGCAAGAACAACAACAACACCAACAATAAACAAACTTTTAAGTACTAACCTTGGGGCCAGGGGTAGTCGTCTGTTGTATGTGTTTTAATACAGAATGATCTGTTAACCTTCGTGTTGTCTACTGTCCCATCAAGGTGAAATTCCAATGATCTCGAATTATTCGAGTTTTTACCATTAGTGTCCTGAAGTCTCCATCCCTCCTCCCACTGAAACCCATCCGTCAAAGGACACCCGGATGCAGGTTTGGGTATCCCGTATGTACCGGCTGGCCAACGATTACGAATGGACTCTGAAAATGTAATAGCACTTTGAAAAGGCTTCGGTTTTGAATGTTGTAAAACTTGCATATATAATATAGTGATTAAGAACAAAAACTCGCATCAATAACTTTCCCTTTGTTCCCTACTCCTAAAGAAAAAACAAAAAGATGGAAATACTGTAAGAAAGACAGATGACCAAAACACCAAACTTGATTACATGTATTACATGTATTATTAGTCAAGTTTCAAGAAGTTCGAAGTAAATCATTATGTACAGATGCATTATTTAGATAGAATATCATGATTCCGCGCTTAGAACTGATATGGATAAGTGCTATATAAGTGTTATTATTATTATTATTATTATTATTATTATTATTACTATTATTATTATTATTATTACTATTATTATTATTATTATTATTCAAAGTAAGCCCCGCTCCCCCCCCCCCCTCCCCCTCCTCCCCTTTATTAACCACGTGTCTAAAGAGGAAAACTGGCCAGTAAAATAACACTGTCAGGAGTGTACATAGCCCACCACACCATATGGGTACTCCCATATGTAAGCTATGTGCCGCCAGAGAAGGTATGGTTTTTGAGGTGCTCAGTCCTTAAATAGGGTTTCCTTTTTGGTATCGTGATCCTTGGTTAGCTAGCTAAATTACAGTACTTAACACCCACAGCTAAACGAAAAAGATAAGGTTATGATGGCGTTTTAATGAAACTAAACTCAGTCTAGTATTCTTTATGTGATGCTAAACTTTCCTTGTACTGCAATAAAAACGACTTGTTCGCAGAATTCTGAGTTTTTATTCCTCCCTCTTCAGATGGGATGTCAATTTTCGATTTTCCACCCTCAAATAGGGTCAGGGTTTAAAAACCTTCGCGACACACACTTATCCAAAATTGATCGGAGTACAATTCCCTCTGCCCCCCCCCCCCCCCCCCCCCCCCCCCCCCCCGCCTTCGGTTCCCCCGGGGTACATAATCAGAGGTATGGAAGTCAAGTACAATATTCTGGCGTTACATCTGTAACACAAAAGGTAGCGAAAATAGTTTCGAGATATACAAGCAAACATCAAATGTTTTCGTTTACTTTGAGTTAAACCTTTTACGGCTCTCCGCGATATCTCAACTAGCTTGCGTGGAAGTAAACGCGGGGGAAAAGAGGAATTCTCTTCTCCCCCTCCCTATTAACGTTTATGACTAGTCAACGCTAGAGTAATCTGCCGCAGACTTCCGGCATTCCAAATTCACACAAAACGCTGTTCTCATCGAACATTAACAATTAATCGAGATGAATTAAAGATAAAATAACTTATAAATACATGTAGGTCACTTTCGCTTAGTCCGAAATGTCAAGTAATGTGAGCTGAATAGTTGGACTTCTAATATACTTAAAGCAATGATCAGAATCACGCAATTATTAGGCAGAAAGTTCTTGTTTGGGCATCGTGATGTTTTGTCCGGGTAGGACTAATCTGCGGAACTGCAGACCGCGGAACCTGCGGAACCTGCGGAACCTGCGGAACCTAGATTTTTTTTTAATAAAATGATAGTACAAATCATAAAATGGTCTACAAGTGGTTGATTTCTCAATAAACAGTCAGAAGAAAAAGAGATAAAGAAACGAAATGGGAAAAAAGGGTCGGGAACCGGACAAAATAAATTAAGTCACGCGTCACGCAATTGTACGCGTAGTTTTGTTGTGAATATCGAATCAGGATTTCAGTTTTCGATTGACAGTTCTCCTAGCAAACTGTTACAGTACAAAACACCGTGAGTTTATGTGATGAATATATGGA
The DNA here is from genome assembly GCA_024195265.1 of Dendrophyllia cribrosa. Lineage (NCBI taxonomy): Eukaryota > Metazoa > Cnidaria > Anthozoa > Scleractinia > Dendrophylliidae > Dendrophyllia > Dendrophyllia cribrosa. Next base: position 803,822 of record JAJLRJ010000013.1, read on the forward strand.
ATATTTGTACTGCAGATATACATTTTAAGCATATGAAATATACATTTTAAGCTTGCTTTTCTCAACTGCTTAAGTTGAGTACATTACTGCGAGGATCTTTCATTTGCTTAAAACGGCGTGAGTTTATTGTACTGAAATACCGTTTATTGTTTAATTTTTTATGTTAAGGGTTCATTAAGGTAAAAGAAAGTGAAATGATTAAGATAATATTGAAGGTAAAAAGATAAAATTGAACCACTTCTCGGTACTTTGTATTCAGCAGTGCGGTAAGTTGCTCATGTATGTACATTTAAAATCGGTTTTGATTTCACCTTTGATGTCACATCACCCCAGTATAATGCTCGTACAAAGATCTTCGGGTTCAATGTCGTAAATAGGGTGGGAAAATTGAGGATTACCAAAGGTAGTGTTGATTTATTCACCTCCGATCGAGTTTTGACTATGATATCATGACAATTCCCAACTATAATAAGCTGTTAAAAAATTCAGGGAAATGATATATTAACGACTTTTCTTCTTGATGGAGTGAAGGGGCAAGGAAACGCCAACTCATTTTTTTAGCCTTTATAAAAGCATAAATTATATTTTATATCATACTTGTATCTCCTACCTTTCCTAACGCTCGTCATGCTATCTGTGAAAAATCTGCGAAGGTTAAACATGCTGCCCAAATGAATGTTCTGTTTCATTTTGTGGCCCGTTGTTGTTAAACTGTGCTTGCTGTGATAATACTGCTTTATTAATTTCATGGGCTTGTACGGTAACCGTAAACACAACTTTTATTTATTAACGTGTTAATCTCTTACGTACGAATCTCTTTAAAATACCTATTTTTGACAATAAAGTAACTTTAAATACCCCAAACAGTTTCAAATCACTTACAATTTAAATTTGTACCCAGAACAGTTAGAAATCAATTAAAAACCCAACTCAGTTTGAAATCATTAGGGTGAGTTCCTTTGGGTTGATCCGGATCAGTATCAGCGATCCGAGATCACTTGGATCACTGTGCACCTGTGAGTCCTTGCTCAGAGTTGATTTGCCGAATCCTTAGATCACGGTGCCATGATCCAATTGATCTCAGATCACTGATCCTGATCTGGATCATCCCAAAAGAACGCACTCTTAATTTAAACAAATGCAAACAACAGAAGTTATAACTCAATGGAAACGCAACCAGCGGCCATAACCTTAGGGAAAAATAGACGGAAAACAAATTATTTCCGTCCTAAACAGCCATAATTGCCAACAAAACGTTTTACGTGTTTTGAGGTAGTCGTCACGATCTATTTCAGCGACAAGACTTAGATCAAAATGAGATCGGATCGAGAAGCGAAAAATCGTACCTGCCACTCTCAAGGTGATGTCAGCGTCGTGACATTTGTTTTTTTGTTGTTGTTGTTTTTATGTCTTGCAAGGAAATCTCTTTCTTTAAAACTTCGGGGCTTTTGAAATTGTACTTTTGACATCAGATTTTAAAGCAAGCCTGCAGTTAAGTTTCAAACAGATTTAACACCTGCTTACATCGTTCGCGTTTGCCTACACTGAGACAGAAATCGTGCATCTGTGGCTTGGCGGTTCACATGTGTAATTTTCACTGATAAAAGATAAAAGATAATTTGAACCCGATAAAGTTAAATATAACAGACTTGTTCCTCATATCAACCTTGCAGATGTCCAAATTTCAACTTATTGAGAATGCCTGCCTAACGTGCATGCCACCTTGGGCCACGAAGTGCAAATTAACATGTTTTGTCCTTCTTGTGCAAAACTATAACAAGTATTTGCCCAGATGTTAGTCTGAAAATTTCAGATTAAGGTGAAATAGAGTCAACGGACTAAGCGTGGCGCCATTAGTCAATGAAAACCCCGGCCCCCCACCCCCGGGACATAACGGGAATTTAACGCGTCCAAAGCCGGGATTTAACGCACCCCAGTAAGCGGTGAATTTAACTAAACGTCAGTCAATCAGGGAATGAGCGGTAATTTTAGAGCACGCGATTATCTAAAGTGGGGACGACAGCAAGACTCTTCCAGGATGGCGTCAGAGGGGAGAGAGGAACTACGTTTCCTTTATCATTTTTGAGTGAAATCAGTATGTTGAAAGCCGGCTTGCGCCGCAAATTTAAAGCGCGGCTTATTGAATGAATAGTTTTTAATGATAGAACCGAAGACAGATGAAGTTTTGACGATATTATCGACTATAACAACGATCCCGATTTGATTTGTTTCTTTATTTGGTTCGTATGCCCCACCTATGCGGGGCTTTTAACAGAGGTCTTGGCCCCGGAGGCCGGGTATTAGGCCGATTTTAACACTTGGTGAGTGTTAAATCCCCCGCTAAGTCCCGGGGGTCGGGGGCCAGGGGGGCAGGGGGCCAGGGTTTCAATTGACTGATGCATTAACTTCTTATAATTTTAACTGCAAGTTTGCCGGAAATATATATGGAAAATTGAGAACGCAACTGGGTTGAATACAATCAGATGCCTAGTAACTTATCTGCTATCATATAAATCGCCCAGAATTTATGTTTCACGAAAACTTTCGTTATCAGACTCACAATTCAACGCATGGCGCCATTCGGCCATTTTGACGTGAAGTAGAACTGTCAATCGAAAACTGAAATCCTGATTCGATATTCACAACAAAACTACGCGTACAATTGCGTGACGCGTGACTTAATTTATTTTGTCCGGTTCCCGACCCTTTTTTCCCATTTCGTTTCTTTATCTCTTTTTCTTCTGACTGTTTATTGAGAAATCAACCACTTGTAGACCATTTTATGATTTGTACTATCATTTTATTAAAAAAAAATCTAGGTTCCGCAGGTTCCGCGGTCTGCAGTTCCGCAGATTAGTCCTACCCGTTTTGTCCTCTGTATTATCTTTATCATGGTTATTTTAACCGGCGGCTTTCTTTGAGCAATTTTCAATCAATCTCTGGGCAAAGTCATGGTAAATTATAGTCTCTTTCGCCAGTAATTGGCGTTAAAGAAACCAAAATTGCTGAAGTAAAATGAAAATGGTAATATAACATTGGTCTTGATTAGTCTAAACGTATCATTCTGCGATATCTCCTTCCCTTGCCGCTGAAAATCGAAATATACTACATACCTGACGAATCCAAACAATTCACAAGGGTCACCAGTCCTAAAGCTCCCCAAATCAGCATTTTAACTGTTTTAACAGTTCCGATATTCGGTGCAACGTCCCGAAAGAAAGTAAATATGGACAGTTGATAAGCTTATTAAAAGTGTCACTTGTCAAAGTGCGTCAGTTACACTTTAGCTAATTGTTTATGGATGACGTCGGGTCACGGATCGCGCCATATCCGCGTGACAACAGTTCACTCACGTTTATTTTCGTGTAAGAGTTCATTCAGTGTCAGTTTGTTTTTTAACATAACAATGAATTGAAAATCTTTGCTTTCATTCCTGAGAGAGACGTCGTGGGTATTCGTGTCTCACCAAGATCAACAACAACCACAATAATGAGGAGGAATCTGAGCAATGTTTCTAAAAAAAAGGGAGTCTAAACGCAGGTTGATCGCTGAGGTGACTGACTATATGATAGTGAATTTAACAACAGAACGGCAAAGGGAAGAGGACTGTAAGATCAGACTTTCTTGTGAAACTGGTGTGACAAGCCTGAATTACTGATGTGTTTTGACGCAATCTTCAGTTTAGATCCGACTGTGCTCTGGTCGTTGACGACATGCATGAAGATGAATGAGAATAAAGCAAAGTTTAGTTAGGAATTTTGTCAAACATAATTGCTATCACGCTTCTCACACAAGATTTTGCCGTCCTTTTTCACCTGCTGTCTTGTTGCGTACGTTTTTCTAAAAAGAGCTTGAAAGTGGAGTAGCAAACGCGCGATTCGAGGGCTCGTGATGCGAGGGTCGTACCTCGCGGGTCCGTCTGATCGCCCCATACCGCTTACGAATTCAGATGCATTAATAAATACCTAACCGGGGTGTACTTAAAAGCGATAAATTGAATTCGATATAATTGGATTCAGGCTTTATTTATAAACGTTAAATTCGTCAGTACAGAATAAAATATCGAAATATAGACACATGAGATACCAAATGTCTATTTACAAATTAACTCTATTTACAAATCTTGGATTAGAACATTGTACATAGCGTACCGTGGAGAAAACCAATGTAAACGTATAAACACGACTGATCTGATCCGACGCGCGCTATTATTGTTTGCAAGCCATCAACTGAACCACCTCCCTTGTAGCAGTCACCTGTATGGAAGAAGCAGTGTGTCTTGCCTAAGACACACAAGAGTGGTACTCTTATGTGAAGACGATACGTGGTTAACTCTTTAACTCCCACTGAGAGTGCCAAAACTCAAAATTGAGAAGAAAAATCCCAAATTTCATTGTGTAAAATACTGAAAAACAAATGGTACCATGCAAAAGTACTGCCAAAGAGGTTTCATTTGAATGGTCACACCATAGGATTTCGTTGACAGACTCAAAAGTTAGAACAAATGGTACCATGCAAAAGTACTGCCAAAGAGGTTTCATTTGAATGGTCACACCATAGGATTTCGTTGACAGATTCAAAAGTTAGAACAAATGATACCATGCAAAAGTACTGCTGAAGAGGTTTCATTTGAATGGTCACACCATAGGATTTAGTCCACAGACTAAAAAGTTAGAACAACATACACTACCTGTCTCCATAATTGACTCTGGGAGTGAAAGGTTAAACCAGCCTACAGATCCTAAATCACAATTCATATAACACGAGTTTACCGTACATGGCGTGATTCTAACGTTTTATTTCGCTTAATCTTTTAAGAGCTTCCTCTCTGTTCCTAGCTAAGTAGTCATCAGTCGCCCGGCTTCTCACTGCAAATAGAGCTGCAAAAAAGAAAAAAAAAATGAAACAACTGTTTTATACTCATGCAGGCTATTATTATTGTACAACTGGGCAAAAGAAATTATTATACATATAGTTGTATTTTATCTACAATCGATCGTGATCAGAAGTTTTGGAAACGTTGGCAGTTTTTGGCCATGCAAAAACGTTATTTCCAACAGTCCGAAAAAGTAGTCTCGCAGGCTACATTCATACCGAAGGAAATACTTGAAAGTCCACATTTAATTCTTTTTAATTTCTCCGATCTCGCTATGGTTCGTTTTCTTCCTCCTGGCTTGGAAGTCTATTTTCTTTCTGTTGGGAAACGATTCCAGCTTAGCATTGCACGAGGAAAGGCATTTAAAATAAAATGAATTACAGTGTCAAAGGTCTAGCACGTAGCATTAATTGCATGGGGACACTTTCCAGATCTAATTGAAATTTTAAAGTGTTGGTTTCTGCTAAAGTGTTCTGTTTTGTTGCTGTTTACAAAAAAGAAAGAAAAGACAATGATGACATACATGACAAAAAAAAAGTAATTCAACAAGTAAATAAAAGAAAAAAGCGAGGACACCGCAACAACATGGCCAATTACTGCGGGCCAGGAGCTTATTAGCTCCTGTGCGGGCCCAAAAATTAAAATGGTTGATAAGGCTACTTCTATTTTCAGAGGAAACCTTCCTAGGTTGCTTGTGTAGAACCCTGAAAAACAAGAAGCTGGACACAGCTTGAACTTGTGGCGTCTTTAACCCATTGTAGTATTGATTCCCGAGTGATTTAAGTGCTTTTACGGGAAAACATAAAATTATGTCTGAAACGTAAGACTGTATTTAATACATTGTAGCCGACACTTCAAACCACGATCGCTAACTGAAATGGCAAGTTATATAAAACTTGCCGGAACAAATATCCCACAGCAATAAGCGGCGAACACAATATCAAACGGTCCTATCCATGCATTAACGCCTTGCATTGTCTTAAAAACTTGAACGCTGTAATTCTTCCTTCTGCTTCTCAAGTTAACGCACGGAGAGATTATGCCGCCATCTTAAAATCAAGAGCGAGATTACGAGGTCGCGTGTCAACCAATCAGACCAATGAAGCTAAAATATGCGTGCATAAATTTGCATAAATGTGACACGAAAAAAAAAAAAACTTAGAGCCGAATTCATAGCTCGTAGGCTACGTCACGAGTAATAATAAACGAGATTGTGTTTACTCTGGAAGCTTAAGTAAAATAAACAAGAAACAAACCTGTCATACACGGGGTTGAACACCGCGTCACCCCCTGCACTCTCGTACAACGGGTTTCCAGTATTCTGTTGTCCGTTCATCTCGCCATTCTTGTATTCTTCTTTAACCTCGGTGTAAAGGTCGTTTTCTTCTGAGGAACAAGCTTTATTTTCTAACATATAACTGCTGTAGAATAGGGAAAGAAGAAAACGTTTTTAGTGCACGCTTTCAAATAGGCGCGCTAGTATAACTTTTTCTGGTAAGTTTTGCTGTAAAATATCTGTTGACTTGACCAAGAAATCAATAAAACATGGTAATGTTCCTAAACTGGAAGTCGCGACCAACTACATTACCCTTTCCAAGAGATGCCAGGATCCCGAATTTAAAGGAAACACAGACAAACCAGTTTTATCATGAATTGTACATCTAGCTGGTCCTTAAAACACCCCCATGGGCTTGTATTCAGTGGG